>PVKZ01003049.1:0-163985 GCA_004027375.1 Macroglossus sobrinus
AGGGGCATCCAGTTTGCTCCATCCCCTACAGTCCCCAGGCAGAACCAAGGCCCACCAGGCCTGTTCTATTCTCTCGTGCAGTCTAATTCCCTCCCCTCCCTGAGGTTAAAAGGTGGGGGTGGGCTCACACTTCCACCTCCCTAGGGAATGGGCCTCCTGGAGGCCACACCTCAACCCACAGGATGCAAGACTGGACCCACGGGTCTTCTGTCCTCTCCACTCTACACATAAGGAGACCAAGGCTCAGAAAGGCCATGCTCCAAGTTCATGACTCTTGAGTGGCAAGTTTAGGACACAAACTCTAGTCTTGTTGAGTCCACAGAGCCTTCTGCTGCTTCTGGATGCTTCTGCCTGGTTGCACCATGAAATCTCTCTGGAAGCCTCAGCTTCCAAGTGCAGAGCTCTAGGGGTGAGCCCCAGGAGGCTGTATTTCTTTAATGCTTCCTAGCTGATTCCATCCACAGCTGTGAGATTTCTGGCTAATTTAGAGCCTTCCTGGGACAAAGTGGGTGAAGACTCAGAACAGGAATGAATCACCCACTGACAGTCCCTGGGACTGTCTAAAATGGAGGGCACTGCCAGCCTGTGACTGGTGGTGAATGGGGCTGAGAGATCGGTAGCTTGGACCTTTGGTAACTCACAGGCTTGGCTCCATAGGAGGCTTTGCCCATATCCTTCTCAGGATGAGGTTGGTATCAGCTTACTTAGTAGACTGGGGGTTGGACGGACATGATTTCATCAGAGGAAGTGGCCTAGGTCTTCTGGAGGTGGAAGCAAAATGACTAACTTTTTTTTCCTTTCCTCTCAGTTCCTCCCAATTCTAATAGTTTTCTTCCACACTTTTCCCATGGCCAGCCAGGTGGCTGCCACCCTCACTCTGTGTCTGCTTTTCTTACCCTTTCTTTTGGGTCCTAGAAGAGAGGTTCCAAATTTTCGCAGAACCCTCTTATCTGAGTCAGGCCCTAAACATCCATTGCTTTATGACATTCTGTGGTGAGTGTATTATTATCTCCATTTTACCCATGGAGAAACTGAGACACAGAGACTTGATGTAATGGAGTCCTCTGGGCTGTGAAAGATGCTTGGGAGAACTGGTGACAGCTGGACGGATGGGCAGAAGAGAAGACAAGGGACCCACTTGGCTTCTCAGCAGGACCTCCAAAGGGTGGTCTGACCGGTCTTCAGGGTGACACCTGGATTCCATTCCTGCCTTGCCCACTAGGTATGGGACCTGGCTGGACAGTCTCTTCTTTGCCAGGCTGCCCAAGGAGCGAGTGGACCCCACCAGGGGGCACCTCTGCTCATTCCATTGGGAAGCAAAAACTGTTTACAAAACAGCCTCTAGGTAACATTCACAGAGTACCTGCTGCCTGAGGCCCTGCTGCTCCCACGTATGATCTTCCTAGATGCAATACCAGCTGTTTTGTGTCAAATTTTGTGGTATGCATGTAATAATGTGGACTTTAAGCATGTGAAAGAAAAATGGTCTAAATTTTAAGAAGTGAAAACCCCACCGTTGTATGAGTTGTGACCTGGGTTCCGCTGTGAATTACAGAATAATAATAATTTTAAAAAAATACCCAGGAACTTAACAAATTAGAGAAAAATTATTTTTCTTACATAAAAAAAAGTCTGGAAGTAGGCATCCCAGGGCTGGCACAGCAAATCTGTGACACCAGTTCTGTATCTTTCCTTTCAACCAACCGTAGCATGTGTTTTGTTTCCTGTGGTCACAAGATACCTGCCCTTCCCAGTGCTGCATCTGCGTCTCAGAAGGTAAAAAGGAGAAACAGAAGAACAAAAGACTTTCGCCAGCTAAGTCTCTCCGCCTATTAAAGAACTTTCCTAAAGCCCAACTCAGAAATGTCAGCTTATACAGGTCATTGGCTAGAAATGTGTTACATGGCAATCCCTAGTTGCAAGAAAGTCTGGGAAATGTGGCTTTTTCACCTAACAATTGGCTATCCTGGTGGGGGGGATCAAGATTTTGTTATTAGGAGGAAGGGAAGAATGGATTTGGGTGGGAAACTTAGTGTCTGCCCTGTCACCCCTTTCATAAAATTTTAATTAAAAGTTCATTTGGAAAAACTTGGTATTACTTTACATTTCTTTTTTTAATCAGGAAATATAATTCAGCCACATGAGGACTATGGCAGCCATGAGAAAGTGGCTCACAGACCTCCAACTACAGGGATCATAATTGGCCAAGAGTCCAAGGGCCAGTGGCTCATCCTCACAGATTGGGATATCTAGTCCAGGTACGGGTTTCCTGCCTGCAGAGCCTGAGCCAGCACTACTGTCCTCGGGGTTGTTAATTGTAGTCCATTTTGGGATCCATGGAATACCATACAGGTTAGCCTCCAGCTAGGGGACCCACTTCACAGAGAAGGAGTGGGATGAGACCCTGATCTTAGAATCTACGGTTCCTACCACATACTACATCCAGCCTCACAGAACCCTGGAATGGCCTTCTGAAGGTGCAGCAAAAGCCCCAACCTGGAAGAAATACTCTAATATGATGGCCTTCAGTGTATTTGTTAGATCAGAGACCCTATATGGGGCTGTGTCTCTGATAGGAATCAAGGATTGGAAGCATCATACCCAGTGACTCACTGGGGATTCTGTGCTTCCTATCCTTGCAACTCTTGGCTTTGCAGGATTAGAGGTCTTGACCCCCAAAGGGGGCACACTCTTGCTCAGGGATACAACAAGGATACCATTGAACTAAAGTTACTGCCACCACCAGGGCACTTTGGACTCCTGTGTAAGACAAGTCACCAACTTAGCAGGGTAAGTGATCCTGATCAGCAGGAGGAGATAGGGCTACTTGCACGAGGTGAGAGCAAAAAGGAACCTGTGTGGAACGCAGATGACCCCATGGGCCACACCATGATAACTGTAAACAGACATGTACAGCAAATCCAGACTGAGAAGGGCATGATTATTGATGATAAATGTCCCTGAGGAACAAAGCTTTGGGCAACCACCAGCCAAGCCACCAAGATTTGCCAAAGAAAGAGCTCAGGATGAAGGAATGTAGACTAAAGAGTGGAGGAAAGAGAGGATGAGCACCAGTTGCAGCCCTGAGACCCACTGCAACGATAGGGAATGGAGGTCAAATGTACCTTAACAGTGATTATCTCTCAAACACAGAATTCTAGGTGATTTTTATTTTGTTTGCTAATTGTTTGATACTTTTTCAAATTTTCTACTGAAAGCACATATTACTTTTTACAACTAGGAGAAATATTTTACCAATCAGTCCATTTGTCTTTATGTATACATTATCAGACTTTCCACTAGGGGGCTCTGGTAAACTGAAATGGAATACATCTCTTCGCTTTTGAAAGGCTCATTCAAATTCTACACAGAGAATCTAACACATAACATGACAATCTTCATATAATCCTGATGTAATAGATGGAGCTGGCTTTGTCTACACCCTCATCAACTCAGCTCTGCTTTTCCATATGGGAACTAAACCTCTCAGGATGCACTAGACCACGGCCAGGGTGTCCTCCCCTGTCATCATCCACATCCCAATTCTTGCTGGCTGTTTTTATGGCCTGTGCATTAGAAGAAGTCAGAGAAGAGGTACAGTCAGGTGAGGGGGAGGGCTTGCAGGCTTGATCATCACATCAGATTCTCCACCCACACAGCACCAGAACCCACAGAAGAGCTCAGGTCTGACAGATGAAGGAGAAGAGAAAGTCCACCTCATTGCGGACAATGAACTGCCTAGGGTGGATGTTGTCAGGCAGCGCCAGGCTGGAGGTCATTTCCCAGGCATCCACAAAGGCCACATGGAGGTCAGCAAAGGCAGCTCGAAGGAGCCGGTTCATTTGGAGGGTAAACCAGTCACTGCCATACACGGACTTGTAGCCGGTGTTGGCCAGCTTGATGACCACAAGAGTGCGGGGCTCCCTGGCCAGCAGCGCAGCCACAGCTGCACGGATCCCGGCCAGCCGTCGTACAAAGATGGATGGAGGGAAGGTGGTGAAGTGAGCACCCAGCCCCAGCACCATCACAGTTTGGGGGCCCCCGGCCAGGCCCCCCAGCTCCTGGACCACAGAGTGCGGGGAGGCCATTCGTGTGTAGTGGGAGCGCAGGGGCCAGCTGTGGGCCCGCCAGTTCAGCACTATGTCTTGATTTGTCTCCACCGCCATCAGAGACCCTGCCTGATATGAGACATGTAGATCCATCGGCTTCAAGGCTAAGGGGAGAGATAGGAGTCTTAAGATTGATATAGGACTGTACTTCCTCATTTAAAAATACAGAATATCTAGCTCACTTTTCTCTTAGGACACAATCATACTATGGCCCAATCACCTAATTTTGCTCTCCCTAATCTATAATATTGCCAGTGACCTCTTAGTTACCAAGACTGAAGACCTATTTTCAGTCATCTTCCTCCCTGGCTCCTTGTAGCATTTTGTCTCGTTGATTTTTCTTTGGAATCCCTCTCCTTTCTTAACAGTATATTGTCACTCTCTGCAGCCTCCTTTCTGACCAGACATTCCAACTCAGATTCATCCACTGGCTCCTTTCAGCTACTTCTGGTTGAAGACTTGCTTCAAGCTAGAGGTTCATTTATGCCCTTGCATAATGGAGGCTAGCCTAAGGGGCCAGAGGCTTCTGAGATACAGTCTGTTCACTTGGTCATGTGCCATTACAGAGAGCTAGACACACTTGCTGGAAAAAGCCCTCCTTTTTTTTGCACAAAATCCCCACCTGCTTGCCCCACCATGTGCTCCAGGGCTGTGGGGACAGAGAGGCGCCTTTCTTCAGTCCACAGAAAGCTGCCAAATCAGCTAGCAGAGGCTCTGTTTTTCCCATCCTTTGGTCAAGAGCTCCCACTCATCTTTAGAAACATCTCTTGCTTAGGAAACTCACCCACTCCACCCTGCCATGAGTAGAATTGTCCCCCAAAGTAACCCGGGAGGTCACTTGAGGTTGCTGAAACATTGAATTAGTCGGGACTGGAGCTCCTTTTTTTTTTTTTTCTAAAGGGAGGAACTGCACCCAGACTATCCTCAGAGGAATAAATACCCAAACGATCTGAAGTTAAGACACCTCAGTTCAATTTTAGTCCCATGTCTTCAAATGCCTCATCCATATGCTCTCCAGAACGACCCCTCCCCTACCACCCTTTTAACCTAATACGAAAGGGTAGAAAATAAATATGCTGTTTTCTCTCACTCCTGTCCCTTGCTCCCACATCCAGTAAGCACCCCAGTGACTTTCATTCTGGGCTCATTTTCTGTTTATCCATAGTTATCTGGTCATCTTCCTTTATTCTAGAACCAGTCAAATAGACTGTTAATTCCTCTAGCATAATATTTCCTTTACTGCTGACTCTATTTCTTTACCAATTTAGCCTCTCATCACCTTGCTTGCTGACCATACGATTGTCTCATACATTATCTTCTGCCTTTCTTTTGTAATCCAATTAGTCCAACAAACCGAAAACTGCTTAAAAATATTGTGTCTCCCAAATGTCACACAATAAACCCCTGGTTTCTCTATAATTATATTCCTAAATTTCAACTCCATTCCTCTAGTATCCTCTAGTAAACTCCAAACTCCTCAATTCTAACCGTCAATTTAAGGTTCATCAAACACACCTACTCTCAGGTTAGAGCTCCTGATCATCTATTTAATTGCTGAGATTATGCACAATCTGGGCACCCTGTTTCCCATCCCTTTCCCCAGCCCAAACCCAGATGTCCTGTCCTTCTACATCACTCTCCTGAAATCCAGGCATTTTGCCTCATTGACAAGATAGATGTTTTCTTCTTCTCAAAGCCCTGTTTCTCCCTGTTTTTTCTTAGGAGTCCTCTCCCCTCACTGCCACTCACAGGGCACAGTGTCCTGCAGATACTCCCACCACAGCCAAAGTGTGGAGTCCCCATCACGTGGATGATGTGGCAGCCAGGCAGCTCAGGATGCTGTCCACAGTAGAGAAGGAGCGGCTGGAGCAGGACAGCGAGTGCCACACATCCCTGTGGTAGAAGCCAGAGGGCTTTGGGCCTGGGATCCCAGGACTGCATGGTTGTTGGAACAAAAAGTTGCTTGTAAGCAAAACAATCAGTGGATACAAGAGAGGCTAAAGCTACAGGCATGGAATAAGTGCTGCCTTTTCTGCACGCCCCACTGTCACTTACCCAGACTCTTGTTGCTCTGCTCAGACACCCAGACTGGAGAAATATCCTGAAGGAGGACCTTATCTGTCACATTCCTGAAGAGAAATCAATTGGCAAGAGGGGAGCCATTAATGAAAATGTGCAATAGAAAGGAATTTGGGGCTAAGGTGAAATGCGGGTTCTTGGAGGAAAGGTAGTTCTCAAAGTCAAGGGCATCTGTCCAGTGTTAGGGCTCCTGGGAGTTAAGACTTGGGGTCAGAAGAGCAGTTGGAAGCTGGAGTTCAGGGATCCAGGTCCTTTGAATTTTTTGACCTCAGGGAGTTCATCAATGCAGAAAGTAAGTTGTTTTAAAACGTACCAAAGATTTTGGCTTTATTTAGATATGGTAAGGCCAGCAGACTAGGAGATGATTGTCATGGAAAAGACAATGTGTGATTCACAGTTCCTGAAAGGTGAGGGCACCATTCACCATGCAGGGCCACATGGGGAAACACCAGGGTCAGTCAAGAGGCATAAGGAGCAGGAGGAAATATAGGCAAAAGCCTTTATTGTGGTTTTATAGAAAGAAATTTAAAGGAAAGGTAAGAAGCTGATTTAGGGTTGGGCAATTTGAATAATTTCAGTGGGCTCTGGGCCATAGACATGGTTTCTAGTTGTCCTGTACTGGCCCTGGGATAATTTCGGGCAGGCAGATCATGTCTTGGCTTCAAGGAGGCAAGGTGGCCGAATGGACTCAGGAGTGGGTGGGTTGCATATCAAAAGTATGCTAGAGGCAAATGGTTTGCTATTTTGATGAGTTAGTTAACCCTGGGAGGGGCAGTCCCACAAGGCCCGAAGATGCCAAAACATCACAAAATACAGAGAATAAAGAGAATGATTTATATGAGAAAGTGATTGGAGCCTTTTGCAAGAAGTCGTAACTCTCCTGTTGATTTACTGAGCCCATTCCAATTGGACTGTCACTCCCACCACTCTCAAAAATGGCAAAGTCCAATGTCAATTTGTCAGCTCAGCAGCAGCTCCCCCATCCCTGAGATGTGCTGGTCCTCTGGTTGCCAGGACGCTTCCCTCTCTTACTAGCCCCTTTTGTAACCCTTCCCGCTTCTCCTCAACCTCTTTATATTGGAGCATCCAGGCCCAGTCCTCCCTTCTCTTTTCCAATCACACTCCCTCTCTTGGTGGTCTCACTCAGCCTCCTGACTTTAACTTTCAGTTATAGCTGCAGCCCAGACGTCTCTGCCAAATTCTAGGTTTGTATATCTGACCATCTGCTTAACAACTCTGTGAGATGTCTAATAAACTCCCAATCCACACTCTTACCTGCCTCACCTAGAACTGTTCTCACTTAAGCTGATGACAACTCTTTTCTAGGTGAGTGGGCCCCAAACCCTGAAGCCATCCACAAGTTCCCACTTTTTGGCAGATTATGCCTCTCAGGAAATCCTATGGGTGCTGCTTTCAGAATATATCCAGAAAAGAATCACTTTAGACAGTTCTACCACTGCAACCTCAAGCCAAGGCCTCAGCCTCTTAACTTGCAGTTTCCCTACTTCTCCCTTAACTTTCTGCAGTTCATTCTCAACACACTGGTCCAAGAGATACTTTAAAATGTAAATCACATCAAGTCCAACTTCTACTCAAAATCCTGCAATGGATCCTTTTTCTCTTATAGCAAAACCCAATATACTTACAGAGCCCTTGCTGGACATGCCATATCCTTCCCTTAACCTCACTGATCTCTTTATCCACCACCTCCTTGTCCTTTACTCCACTTAGCTATTTGGTTCCCTTGCTGTTCCTCAGACACACCAGGCACACTACTGTACTCCTTATTCCTGGAACCCTCTCCTCCCTGGTATATCCTTGGCCAACTCTCTCACCCACCTTGAAGTCTTTGCTCAGATGTCATCTTCTTAATGATGTCTACCCTGACCCCCATTTAACATTGCAACTTGTCCCTGCCATACTCCTAATCTTCATTTCCTCCATATTTTAAATTTCCCATAGCATGTGTCTTCTTCTAATATCCTATACAATTTACTTATTGTTATGTTTATTTGTTTATTGTCTCCTTCTTCTGTCCATGTAAGTTTTATCAGGTCAGCATCCTTGTCTGTTTGTTCACTGCTGCTTTCCCACTGTCTATAGCAGGGTCATGCATATAACAGGTACTCAGGAAGCATTCGCTGAATGAAGGAATGAACTGAATGAAGAGGTTGTGTCCTCAGAGGAGAGGGGACTTTGTTTTCAGAAAGGAGGAGGAGAGTAAGAAAATATTCCTGCAATCTGAAAAGATGCCTTAGTGTGGCCTGTCCTAAGAGTGCCAGGCCCCATAGAGGTTCTGGAGCTTCAAGAAACAGGTGTAGGATGATCCCAAGGACTTTGGATCCAGGTGGAAATGCCTATCTTCCCAGTATAGCCCAAGACCACACAGACTTGGACAATGGGCACTTCGGCGTGACCAGAGTGGACAGATAACTAAGGGAAGATTCCTGGTGGTCAAGGTGTCAGTTCCTTGGCAGGACCTCAGGCAAGGAGAACCCTCCTCACTAGCCCAGATGTAGAGGCCCTCAGAATAGGACTAAAGTTGATATAAAGAAAACACTGGACCTTGGGGTTGCAAATTCATATCCACCACATATTTGCCTTGGGGTTGCAAATTCATATCCACCACACCATTTATGTGGTTATCTGTTTAATGCCTGTCTTCCATCAGTAACCTCATTAGCTTCCTCAGGGAGAGGGCATTCTGCCCTCTTTCATTCAAAGGATCTCTAGGACTTTGAACAGTGTCTGGCTCAGAGTTGGGGGTGAAGTGGGGTTCAACAGAAGCAAACACTTGAGATTAGAGGATATGAGCTGACAGAGCCCACTGAGTGCTGTCCTTATTGTAAGCCCTTTACATACATTAATGTATTTGTTCCTCACCACAAGTCTATGAGGGTGGTATTATTATTATTATCCCTTTTACACATGAGAGAACAGAGGTGCAGAGAGAATAAGTAACTTGCCAGAGATCAAACAAATAAAAGCTGGCAAATAATAACAAATGGAGCAGGGATCTGAATCTATACAGTCTTGCTCCAGAGACTCTTGCACTTTATCTCCAAGTGACATCCTAAGACAGGACATCTGTATTGAATCTTAGTTTTATTCCCAATTGACCAATACCTAAAGGATATGTGGGTTTTTTTCTGACCAAAGGGAGCATAAAAAGTGGTTCTGGTGTTAAATTCTCATTTTGGGAGGTAAATGGTAGTGGAAATTCCCCAGACATGAAATTCCCCAGAGTGGCTGAGAGCCTCCAGAGATGGGCATCTGATAGAGCTAGCACCTCTGCCTCCATGCTTTGGGCCAGCTGGCTCCTCCATTCCTCATAGCTGCCAGTGATAATTTTCATGCTCTTTGGGGCCACAGAGCAGCAGTCATCTCGGCTGCCAGCTCCCCTTGCCCCCTGCTCCCACCTCTACCTTTTGCCACAGCATCTCCTCTCTCTTTTCCCACAGTGGGGGTATTCCTCTACCACTTCTCTGCCTCCTCTAGCCATCTTCTGGGACCCTATTTTTGTCTCTTTTCCCTACTGTTTATCTACTGGAGACCCATCTTAAAAAAATGCTTCCCTCACCCCTGGTGTCTCTCCTGAGCCAGCCCTGCCTCAGATCTCAGGGTCAGTAGGGCTCACTGTGAGCTAATTTGTTTTCACAGTCTCTTCTTCCTCATTCCCATTCTCTGTCCACCTAGGAGGCCTGCTCCCTGAAACTAAGGACAATTTTTAACCTTTATTTTTCTTGGCTTCCAGGCTACAGTTCCTGCTCCTATCTCACTCAGTGGGGTCACATCCATCCTCCCTACCACCTGACCACACACACTGGTGATTTCTAAATTGACATCTCTCCTTGTAGGGGCTGTCAGTAGAGAGGACTGGGATATCTCTTTTGCCAGAGTGTGGGGATCCCCTTTAAGCTTTAGATAAATTGTTACCTGACCTGATCATTATAGACCAGAAGGGATATCCTCTCTCCATGTCTTCAAATCACTCAGTGCATTTAGTTAAGCACAAATCACATTGTGTGTTTAAAAAAGTCATGTGTCTCATTACTAAAAAGGTGTAGAAGGCAAGGATGCTGATTATTATGTATAAATAGTCAACACTTGGCATAAGCATATAGCAGGAGCTCAGGAGGTATGTATAATAAAAGCGAGTAGATGAATGATAAGGACAGGGTCCCAGGCAGAAGAATCACAGGGACCAGAATTTAGGGGTTGGGGCACACATCCCAGATGATGTTGGTTTTTTTACCACACCAGCAGGGCCTCCTCGTGTGGTGTGGTCACATTCCAGTAATGTCCACTTTAATGTTCCCCCATTGAGTCACAAGGCGGGGGTGGGGGTCGAACATAGAACCAGAGCTTCCCCAGATCTTCATCCCTATAGTGACAGGTAGGCTCTTCCTCCTCAGTTAACAGGGGATTCATATTGCAAGTAACAATTTCTTTATATCCTGTGGGTCCCTGAAAGTAGCCCATGAAATCAACTGTGGCCCATTGGCCTCTCCAGATTCTTTGCAGAACCCTAATAGCCTCACTGGAGTGGATCAGCTGCACTTGCACCTGGGCCAGCCCAACCCAGAGCAGGAGGAAGGACAGCAAGTATGTGCCATTCTCCAGATCCTGGGCATCCCCAGGGACCCCTGCATTCAAGTCAGGACCCAGCAGCTGTGCCTGAAACAGATCCCCACTGTGGCACTTGGGCTTGCCCCAATGGTCTCTGGCCACAAGGATGGCCTCCAGGTAGCCTCCTAGGGCATAACTGGCCTGGGAAGAACCCCTCAGGTGGTAGGTGGAGGTCTGGGGGCTGGTAGAGGCCAAAAGGTTCCCCTCATCTCCTGGGGTCAGAGGCCAGTGCAGAAGATGGGTCAGGTCCTGGAGCTCCTGGGGATGAGAGCCAGAGGACTTGTGGGCAGGGCCGGGCTTTGGGGGCAGAAGGACAGTACTGTCAGGCCAGGAAACTCTGCTGTACAATATTTGTGGGAAGAGAAAGGGAAACCTGTCAGCACTTTGTGCCTCTTCATCTTTTTTCTGGGAAAAAGTTCTCAGTTCACTAAATTTAGTCTTCTTCTACCTGGTGGGTCTTAGGCAAGAATTCTGCCTGCCCTGCCTCATGCTGCTTCTGACCCAAAGCTGGTGTCTGAGCCACCACTAAACATATCTGCAGATACTGTCTTGTGTTTAAAACGATGTTTGTAAATTTTCTAAATCCCACAGAAAATAAGTAGAATCTCTGTCCCCTGGCCCCTACTGGCTTTTACTTCACCCTTGCTCCCATTTGACAAACACACTCCCACTGCCACCAGAGATGATCCAGGCTTGGACACCCCCCCCCCACACACACACACACACCCTTCCCCAGTCTCTAGCTGTCTCCACACTTTACAAGTCCTTCTTCTCTCTCTGGATTCCAAAACTCGGGGTAAATCCCACTTTCCTTCTTATTTCCTCTTCTCATAACCTGGCCTCTACCATCTCCATCTTAGATTTAGATGAAGGATTTCCTTTACACAGAGAAGGAAGAGGAGTTGATAGAACTGGACACACTGGGTCCTAGGACTTCCTTGAACAAGATGTAGAAAGAAGAGTGATGTGCAGATAGAAGGGGATATTGTGGGGGAAGTGGGCTCTAGCTTCACATCTCTTTAGCCCCCAACAAAAATCCAAGTCTCAGGTAAACACAAGCCTAAATTGGTCTTGCCTCCTGGGAAATATCCATTAAGTTCAAAATCACAGTACAAATGTGAGCATTTCTGAGAGAGAAATCACTCCCAGCAAATTCCTCCCAAGGGAGGAAGATAATCCAGTTTGATGGTCCATCATCATTCTATGGTCTCTAGCATTAATCTGCCCTGCATCTGATTTGTTCTCTGACTATACCTTAGCATCAAGGATCTTGACTCCCTCATTCAGTCTTTCCTCATAGTACAGACATTAGGTGACTACCAGCCAGTTGATTCTCCCACATCTCACGAAGAACAGGGCATTAGAGATGCCCAGATGCCTCTCCTTGCATATCTCCTGGGTAAAATTAACATAAGCAGGAAGAAAGATTGGGGAGGTCCATCAGAAGGAAGAACTGGTACAGAGGAGCAGGGGCAGAAGGAGATATTTCCTTCATGTAGATCACTAAAACCTGCCCCAGGGGCACTTAGATAAACCCTTGGGAATTTAAATTTATCTATATTATTTTATAGGAGTTGCTGGCATAGTTTATGACTGAA
The DNA here is from genome assembly GCA_004027375.1 of Macroglossus sobrinus. Classification (NCBI taxonomy): domain Eukaryota; kingdom Metazoa; phylum Chordata; class Mammalia; order Chiroptera; family Pteropodidae; genus Macroglossus; species Macroglossus sobrinus. The sequence goes on from PVKZ01003049.1 coordinate 12,416, forward strand.
TATTGGGGAGGCCACCATCTTAACAGGGACCCATGTACCAAGAGGCCAGGAGACATATACAGTTGAGGAATGAAACATGATACAGTAGGGCCCCACAAAAGACCACCAATGGCTCTGGGAGTTGATTAGGATTGAGCCCTTCGTCCACAGGGCCTATTGGGGCTGTGATCACCAATAGTCAATGAGCTGGTCAGTACTGTGATCAGTCAACAGGAAGGGATATCCGCCTCTCAGGTTAGTGATAAGGAAGAGCCTGTCAATTTTCCTCCAATATCAAAGGGGAAACTAAGGGAAGAAGCATGAGGAAGGTATGCGTAAACAGAGCATGTGACTTACTCCCCAACTCAAATCAGCAGGAGCCTTAGCTAAACTTGGCAAGAGAGGATGGAAAGAGAAGGAAAGGAGCAGAAGAGGAGAGCTTTGACTCTCACATGAAGTTTCAAATGAATAAAACTGAGTCTTAGAGAAACAAAACTGACTGATAATAAATGAAATTGACTTAACAGTTATAGAATTAGACTGAAATGTGGTAAGGAAGCCCAGGGAAAATATAGCATTCAACAGACACAGTTGATAGCAACAGCTGGAAGAATTAAAAATTGTTTCAAGTTTATACTCCACCTAGATACTCCCCATACTGGTTATAAGTTCTTTAGTAAGCACTGGCCTTTGGTCTCTGCAGGCTGCAGGCTTTAAGCTGTATTTTAACTACATGGCTTCAGAAAACAAAAACTGCACATCTGCTGTTGACTTATCTAAGCAAAAATCTGCTCCTAAAATTGGAGTAGATTACCATGACAAGAGAGTATACAATTTTGTTTGTTTTGTATTTCAAAGTATATCACCTTCACCCCAGTCAGCTTGAGGGGAGTTCATCTCTCTAGGGTGAGCTTAGGGTTTGTTAAAAAGAATGCACAAAAAAAAAAAAAAGATGACATATAAAACCCATATGAAGGAGAGGAAAATGGACTAATTTAAAAATCATGTTAAAATATTAAAAGCATAGTTGAAGCTTTCTGAAATGACTAAGGAATAATGGACAGAATTATAACATCAGAAACAAACTCTCTTTTACCAAGAAAGTTGTGACACAGAAAAATATTTTTACTGACATCAAAGTAACACAAGTTACTCAAATACTGGAAAATGCAAAAGCAGAAGAAAGGCAAATATGCTAGGGATTGCTTTCGACTAGTAGTGACAACCACTAACTTCAGTGGCATAAACAAAGAAAAGTTTATTTTTCTCAAAATGTGTCTGGAAGTAGATAATTGGTGGCCTTGGTTCAGTGCCTTAAGAATGTCAGACTAAGGTGTCTGTGACTTCTTGACATTTTTCTCATGAAGGCTGCTTGAGCTCCAGCCATGTTATTTATTCAATTTTGGGCAGCAGGAAAGAGAAAAGAGCACCAAAATAGTGTTGGAAATCTCACCTAACAACTTTTGTTTATGTATCATTGAGTATTCTTGCCTGTAATGGAGCCTGGACATAGAGTCTTCCCCACTTTCCTTACTAGGAACATTACCAGGTTTGGGTTTAGTAGGAAACAATGGGAGAATTTTTCTAAAATGAGGCAGAAGCCTTGGAGCCACCAGATTTAGTTCAGAAATCTGTTGAAGGTGAAATCAACATAGGACTGGGAGAGAAACTGCCCCCAGGAAACGTGTTTCAGAGGACAAAGCAATTCCTGTGCAAGAAGCAGTGACCACAGCTTTTGGATAGAGCACAGAAGATACCTACAAAGAATATATGGTGATAGATTTTGTGATTTGGTGCCATTTGCAGAACCCACAATTTATAGGGCAATTGGATATCAGGACCATGGAACTTAATGGGGAACAGGAAATTAAAATGTTTTAAACATACATGATAGGGGGAAGATGAGCCCTTCAAGTAAGGTGTGATGATAAGGATTTTGTTATTGCACATTTACACATTTTTAAAAGGAAAGGAATGTCCCAAACCTCATTCTCTGGAAGAGAGGCAGCATGCAGAGGTGAATTTCTCCTGTCATACACACAGGACACAATCACTCTCAGTGAGGAAAATTTCCCAATGAAATTTAAGTTCATAGGTTGTGAATTTTAGACAACCAGTGCAGAACAACTGGTGGTCTGGTGAGGCTGACACTAAGAAGCTTTTCTCTTCTTTGCCTATCGACCTGCCTTCTGATGCCTCTGAAGTCAGCTTTGGTCTTTGGCAAAACCAGAGACTGGATTGTATTAAGTAGTGGTCTCAGAACAATTTTCTGGTTAACTGCTCAGAGGGGTGGGAATTTGCTATCAATTTCTAAATTTGATGGGTATGGGTCTGGTGTGGTGATAATATCAGAGTGTTGTTAACCTGGAGGCCCTTCTTGCTTTTTCTCTCTCTTCCTTCATCTCTGAACTCTCAGGACCAGCATATGTGAGAAGTGATTCTGCATATATGTGTCTCTTGTGCAGATCAGGGTCTCTTAGGGCGGTTTCCCACAGTCTAGACTTGGGGAGGGTATTCGTGATCAACACTTGGTTGCATTTCCAATATCCCATTTTTATTTAGGGCAAAATATAGCCAAATATAATTCATTAGTATTATGCAGTATATTATTATTGGTCTGGGCCGGTCATAACATTCCACACGTTCCAAAACTTCTTGCAAGTTTCCTAGTTCTGGCTAATAAGACATGGGGAAAGGTCTGATGAGAGACATTGGGGATAGCTTTTACTCACCTAATAAAAGAGACCAATGATGCTGGTGCTGTCCCTATTTTATTTCCACTTGGGATGTGAATTCAGTGCTTGCAGATGCACCAACTATCTTGTAATAAGAAGGGAAAGGCCATTTCAAACCTTGTATTTCCTTCACTACCCACATACTTCTGGTTCTGGGTATTGTAGGAAACATTCATATTATGATATGACTTCTGGCTTTTTCTTTGTATCATAATGCTAGATTGGCACAGTGGGAGATAGGAGTATTCCTGGAAACCCTTTCTATATCAAGACATTTAACTATAACTTAACTATACACAGAAATGATTACAAACCACATTAAATAAAAATTAAATGTTCCTTAATTCAAACTTCTCTTACTGGGCTTTGAAAAAGTATCTGTGACCACTCCAACATCACCTGAAGGAGGAAGTTGTAATAGAAAGACCTTAACAGATTGTGGTTAAAATATTTCACTATAATAAATTTTGCAAAACACATTTCAATGCTAGCACTCTTCCCAGGGCCTTGGAAGGGATCTGTGCAAGTGAAGAAATGTGAAACTTAAGCCTCATTGTCTTCCTAGCAAAATCTCAGTTTCAGAGATATTCAAATATGCATAAACAAAACATCTTAGAACTGACAAAAGATGGTATTTGAAACACATATAATAGACAAAGGATTAATACCCAGAAAACAGTAGGAATGAGAACAAATCAAAATAAAAAAGATAAATAGTTCAACAGAAAAATAGGCAAGGTATATGAAAAGGTAATTTACAGAAAGGGAACTTTGAAAAGAAAATAGATGTCAGAAAAAAATGCTCAACTAATTTAGTGATATAAGCTAGGAATGGTTTAGTTGCAAATTACAGAAAAAACCAACATACATTGGTTTAAGAGTGATGGTCTTATTTTTCTCATATGACAAGATGTCAGGAGTAGCCACCTAAAGGGCTGGTTAGTGGCTCAACAATGTTATCAAGAATCCAGACTCTATCTGCTGTCTTTATCCTGTTACTCATTGCCCTAGGGTGCAAGATGGTTGCATTTCTGGTGCATATGTTCATTTACCAGCAAGAAAATGGGTAATGGCATATTGTGCTTTGTGAATTTTCTCTTTTTAACTAGGAGAGTAAATGTTTTCCCAAAAGTTCCACCCAGAAGACTTCTGCTTATATTTTGCTCGTGGGAGGGGGTGAGTTCAGTGTCCTCCTATGTCGCTGCCAACTTGTACTTCCCCCTTCAGCTTATATTTCATTAGCAGGTGTCAGCTGGCCATCAGAGCTAGGAGAATGACATTATGATGATTGCTTGAGACCAGTTATAAATCAGACCCCCAGGGCTTGACTAAATACCTATTTTTCTTAAAATTCAGGTATCTTTGAGGTAATATGCTAGCAAACTAGCTTAGAAAAACACAAAAGCCTGATTTAGAGGTTCTGTTTTTTAAGTAAAGATATTTAATAGATAATTGATGGATTTTTGTTATACTAGATATCACTTCTTAGGTGTTCATTTCAGATGCCACCAAAGATAATGGATAAGAAGGAATTCCCAGAGGCTAGAGCCAAGAACCATGCAAAACAATGTCTGTGGAGCCCTTCCCAGGGAGCAGAATGTTTACATACTGAATGCTTAGATTTTCCCTCCCTTCCCAAACCTTATGCCCAGACTTCTTACCAGACTCAACTCCTAGGAGACTGACAGTTTAGGCATAGGCCACCAACCCCAAAGTAGAATTTTGGAAAATTATTCTCTGAGGAATCTGATCTGTCCAAGAGGAAAAACCTGAAGGTCTTAACATATGGGTTCTTCAATAAACCTGCTAGCCTAATCACTCTACAATGAAGTCCACTCATATGCTTAGTGTTTCCAATGAGTTTGTAGGTCCTCTTACAAATGAATAGACAACCATGTATTATCATACATCTGAAGAAAGCCTAATATAAAAAAAAAAAACAGAATCAAAGCAAAAGTACAGAGACTACGTCAGAAGACAAAAACTTCAAATATCTATCATTATTATCCTCAGAAAGATCAGAAGGATTTTGTTTATAAAACTGGCATCTGTACAAATCTTTTATTTATTTTTTATTGGATTGTTTGTTTTCTTATTATTGCATTTGAACATTCTTTGTGTATCCTAGATATAATTCCTCTATCAGATATATGATTTAGAAGTATTTTACTCCAGTCTGTGGCTTGTCTTTTCATTCTTTTAACATCAATTTCCATTTCCTTTTGTTCATTGCTAGTATATAGAAATTCAGTTGATTTTTACATATTAATCTGGTATCTTTCAATAGAGCTAAATGCACTTTTGACTTAGTGTTTTCTTCTTAGACAATATTTCCCTCCTATAAGTGACATATTTACAATATTGAATCTCTACTTCATTTATATGGTATATCTCTTAATTTGTGTAGATATTCTATGATTTCTTTCATAAATGTTTTATGGTTTTCAGTGTACAGATCTTACACATATTTTATTACATTTATATCTAAGTATTTCAAATTTTTGGTGCTATTGGAAATGGTGCTTTTAACTTTTTAATTTCCAATTGTTGCTCATAGATAGAAATAAAATTTATTTGTATACATTGATATTTTATCCTGTGACCTTGCTAAACTTATAGGAGTGTTTTTTAGATTCCTTAGGATTTTCTATGTAGAATGTATCTTCTGTGAATAGAAAGTTTTATAACTTCCTTTTCAATTTGTATACCTTTTTTTTTTCCTTGTCTTATTGCTCTAAGACTTCCAGGACAAATGTTGAAGAGGAGTGCTGAGAGCAGACAACCTTGCCATATTTCTGATCTTTGCAGAAAGCATTTAGTCTTTGACCATTATGTATGATTAAGTATATTCCCTCTAGCAGGTTTTGTAGGCTCCCCTCTATTCCCAATTTTCTAAGACTTTTAAACATGAAGAGATATTGAATTTCACCAAGTACTTTCCTGTGTATATTGAGATGATCATGTTTTTTCTTCTCTTAGGCTTTCATTTATGTATGTATGTATGTATGTATGTATGTATGTATGTATTTATTTATTTATGTGTTTGTTTTAAGGATTATAGTTTTAATTAATTTATTTTTATGGTGACATTGGTTAACAAAATCTGATAAGTTTCAGCTGTACATTTTAACAGTAAGGCATATATATATATATATATATATATATATATATATATATATTTACATTGTGTGTTCACCTTGCATAGATTTCTTTCTGTTACCACATATTTGACCCCTTTTATCCTGTCTACCTCCTTTTCTCCCCCTACCCTCTGCTAACCACTAGTCTATTGTCCATGTCCATGAGTCTCAGTTTGTTTGTCTTGTTTCTCTTAGACTTTTAAAGTGGTAAATTATATTTATTGATGTTGAATCAACCTTGTACAGCTGGAATAACCCCAGTTGGTAATGATGTGCTCTTGCAATATTTTTAAACTACAAATTCAACTTTCACAATAGGTATAAAACTATTTAGGTTGTATATTTCTTTTTGAGCCATGTTTTATTGTTTTTGCCTTTCAAGTACCTTGTCAATTATAAAGTTGTAGAATTTATTGTCTTAAATTTGTAGTATCTCATTATTTTAATATCTGTAGAGTATGTATTGATGACTCTTTTTGCATTTCTGGTATTGATAATTTGTGTCTTTACTCTTTTTCCTGATTAGTTTGACTAGAAGCGAATCAATTTTATTGATCCCATAGAACCAACTTTCAATTAATTGATTTCTATATTGTTTCTGTTTTCTATTTTATTTATTTCTGCTCTGATATTTATTTTCTTTCTTCTGCTTACATAGGATTTGATTTGCTCTTCTTTTTCTAGTTTCTGAAGATAGAAATTGAGCTTATTGATTTGATATCTAACTTATTTCCCAACAAACACATTTAATGCTATAAATTCCCTCAGAGTATCTTTTATAGGCCTGCTTTCATTTTTCTTCCAACAAACACATTTAATGCTATAAATTTCCCTCAGAGTGTCTTTTATAGGCCTGCTTTCATTTTCCTTCCATTCAAAATGCTTTCTAATTTCTTTTCAGATTTCTCTTTTGACCCATTGTGCTATTAAGTAGGGTGTTATTTAGTTTCCAAATATTCAAGTATTTTAAAGAAATCTTTCTTTTATTGATTTCTAATATATTTCCATAGTCATCAGAAAATAAGACTTTGTATTATTTGAAACATTTGAGGCAAGGGAAGAAGAGAGAGAGATCTAGATTCCAACAATTAAGACAGTAGATGAAGAATCTAAATTTCATCTTAGCATGTAACTACCTGGTTGATGGGAAGAAAGTGAAGAGGTCCTGAGATACAACAGGATACAGAAACCAGAGTGATATAGGAAAATGCATGTTCAGAGCAGGATGGCCTAAGGTCTTATCACTCTACAGTCATATCAGAAAAATTCATCTCTTAGAGTAATCTTTTGCTCTGCCAGGATCATGTTCCTAAAATATACACTGTATGCTGACATAGCACTTCTTTATTGAATTCCTATTTCCTGTTCCTTAATAGAGAACTGAGTTGGGCTAGAAAACAAGAAAGTATGTTCAAAAAGATTGCCAGTTTCACCAGAACTACTGACAGCAAGAACATAAACTTATCCCAGGCTAAGTGGTGAAAGGTTTAAACTAATGCTCACAAAAAGGAGTTGTGGAAGCTTCTCAGTTTAAAGACAATTGTTATGTAGCTTAACATAAGTGGTTTCTCCTTTGTAAATACATAGATTTATATTTTTGAGGGGTTTTCTTTTTTGCTTTTTCTTCCTTATTTATACCTTATAAAGCTTCTTTTTGAATAATTTATTTTTATTTTTTTTCAGCAGAACCAGGTAGGGAAGGGGAACAGCATAGCCTTAGAGACAGGGTGTGGAAGTAACAGTGGCCTTCTCAGTTTTAAGAACTAGAAAGGAGCTGGGCAAGCTGGAGCAGAAATAGAACAACTTAGGGAAAGAGAAAGCATGAAAAGTTTAGATTTCTCCTTTCCCCTCAAACAAACTCTTTTGGGCTAGTGTTTCGGATATACTTACAGCTAAGTCTACCTAATACAATGTGCTCATTCTTACTAAGAACTTCTGTTCCTGCATTAGAAACAGAAAAATGGAATGACAAAATGGAGAACTTTTCTCAGCCTCCTTTTCCTAGATGAAAGCAACTAGTTCAAGCTCTATGGACAGATAGAGATAAATAGAAAAAGGTATACTTACCCAAATTGCAACGACTGATCCCACAATTACAATCTTGTGCCACTTGAACTGTCTGATGTATAAGTCTATGGAAGCCTGAAGTTGTTTACTAGACATCTGGTATGTTACCAAGACCTTAGCTAGATAAAAGTATAAAATCAGTAAAAGTGACATTCTAAATACAATGAAATAAGAATTCTCTACCATCTACCTCACCCTAAAGAACAGCACTTCTGACAATCACCCGTGGATGAGAGGGCTTTTGTAGAAGTTTAGATAACCAGTGGAGAAATTCACAACTTTGGAGCAATTATGATTCAACAATTCTAGTCATGTTCACAAAAAGACTTATGTAAGAATGTTCATAACAGCCTTATTCATAATGTTCCTAAATTGAGAAAGAAAACATATATTCAGCAATGGAAAAATAGATAGGCAAGTTTGGGTATAAAATTGAATATCACTCTACAGTAAAATAAAATTATGATTGATAAATGCAACAACATGAATGAATCTCAAAACATCAGTTTGAGTGAAGAAAGCCAAAACACAAGGTACATGTTACATGATTCTTTTAAAACAAAATTCTGGAAGAGGCAAACTAATCTATGGTGGTAGAAATCAGAATAGCAGTTGTCTCTGGTGGAAGGAGTGGACTGGAAGGATGCGTGAAGAAAACTTACAGGGTTCTGGAATGTCCTTTATCTTGAATTGAGTGAAGGTTATATGAATATATACATCTATCCAAATTAATTATACACTTAAGAACTGAATTTGATTGTGTATAAATTATATCTCAATAGAAAGAATGGAAAATGGGGATTAGAGAAAACAAAAGAAAAATATGTGTATTCATATAACTTACAACTAAATTCTGGATAATATCAACATGATGGAGGTGATGCATGGGGTAAGATTAAGGAATTTTGAGAGTATACTAAAGTATTTGTATTGTTCAGGGGAGTATACACAGATACGAATAAACTTAAGAAAACAGGTAAGTAAACATAAGTAATCAACATAACTAAAAATAAAATGTAAAATGTTTAAATCATCAGAAAAAAATTGATTTATCTATTGGAAAGTGAAAAAAAAGCAAGTACAATAAATGGAAAATATGAAATAAGTTGGAAGAAACAAGTCCTAATTTATTCAATGTCATTGAAATAAATGTAAATAGGTTAAAACTCACCAATTAAAAGACAGTGGAGTGCAATATAGTCTATCAGTGGACATCTCACTTTACTAGAAAACATGAAAGAGAGGGGACTGGGCATACCATGCCCATTCTCTCCCAAACTAAAATGTGTACTTTCACGGAGAAATTATGTTTCTTCTCCTTTGAGACTGAACCCCAGAGAAAGGCATGATTAAGTGAGGCAAAAACAAGCATACTCCTAGGTACTGCTTTGGTGGCTGGTGCCATCTTTAAGTAGGACAGGGGCTAAAGAAGGACTAGGTGGCCCAAGAGCAAAGCTGAGGGAGGGCCCAGAGGACTTTTTATATGGGGCCATGGGTTTGGGGGTTCTTTCGGGTTGTCAAGAGTCATAAAAAGATGTGTCCTCTGGAAACCTGGCCTGGAGCTTGAGAAGCAGGACTTTCGCTTTTTATCATAAGTCCTGGGAATGTCAAAGAGCTAATACTGCCTGACTCAGTGGCAACCTGGCTGTTGGTGAGGATGGGGGATCATGAAGCTGAGGATAAACTGAAACTCCTCTCGACCTTCTGCATTAACTTCTACCTATCCTCTAATCTAGAGCATCAAAGAGCCCTTGACCAGGGGTCAGTATAGCAAATGAATGGTGTCAGTAATCTTGTTGTAATTTTCCATATTATTGTCTCCAATAGTGTCCATGTAGGAATCAAGTAAGTATATGATATGCAAATGTAATTAAAATGATAAGGCACCATAAAAACATGAAACAATAACAACTTCAGGAATGCAGTAATAGCAACACAGGACACCTGGGCAAATTTTTAGCTTCCACCTAGATGAGGATGGGAGACAGGAAGAAGTGTGTGAAAGAGATTCAGTCACCCAACTGATATTAGTAAACTCTGGATATACTCCTATTTTATCCCTTTCCTTGAAATTCAGAAATCTTAACTCCCACCCCCCAATTCTACTCACTAACCTCACCTCCATCAAGCACCTATAAATTACACCCTGTTTCTTTATGCCTATTCCTTGTATCTGTTCCTTGGACAGACTTTTTTAAAATCTAAAAGCCACCAACACTTCTATAATAAATTCAGCCATCCTACACTGTCAGGCATTTGCTTCCAACATAATTAATTACCACTTGATGCTTATTCAACATCTTAAACCTAAGGCAAGTAATAATAAGAATTTCAGACAGAGCCAGTGATCTCTTCTCTGACTTCATAAAGCAGCTGTTGAATAGTTTCTTATTCTTTCCCCTCCAGTCCCTCCTTTAGTAGGGAACTTATGTCTTCCTTAGCACTTACTTCTTAGAGCTGATAGAAGACCCAATAATCCAGACCATTCTCCCTTAGAAATTCAGATATCCTACTACTCAGTTGACTCTTTTACTCTTGGCACTCACCAGGACCTAAGCAGATATGTTCAGCTAGAGCAGAGCAAGAAGAGGAAGCAATTTATCTAATTACAAATGATGGCCAGGTCAGAGTCAAGTTGACATCATAACTCAAATTCCAAAAGGATGCCAGCAAAGCCATCTCAGAGAAGCTTGTTCAGCTGATGGATGAACAAGTCACTACCACACATAGACCTGAACTTACTATTGAAGTTTGGATGGTAATCGGTGTACATGGTTCCCCAGCCAATAATGTATTCAGGACTATCTAGATGATTGCCTTACATCTGGCAGTGGTCAATAGAGGAAAAAAAAAGTGGAAACCATAGTGGCTGGGTGCCCTGCCATCATCACCCAATGTCCCTCCTTCTCCCCTTTAGCCCAGTTTATGAATAAAAATGAACATGCAGGGAAACCACAAAGTGGGCTCCAGAACCACTTTAGCTATCATCCTGGCTCTGTCCAGTTGGACACTGGCTACCAGCTTTTGGGAGGTGAACATGCAGTATCCTATCCTAGAGATAGTCTGTATCTTCTAGAAATAAAAGATTCATTTCACTCCCCTCCCAACTATAAATCTACTCCCAGTTCTACTCCAAGATTGCCAGTGCTAATTGTCATCTTTGAAGTTTCTTTCTCCATTATCTTTCTCAAGTTCTCAGCAGTATTTTAAATTATTGGTCACTTTATCCTCCTTGAAACTCTATCTAATCCTGGTTGTTTTGACTACTTGAGTCTCCTGTCGTCCTGACCACTGAGACACTGACTCATACCCCTGTCTGTCTGTGGACATTACCTAATGTTTTATTAGTTAAGCCCTGCACACATTCCTTTCTCAAAAACAAGCACAATACCTTGTGCCCTTCTTTGTATTCTATACAACATTAAGGGCAGTAATTTGTTCGGATTGTTATTTTAATCCATACTAGTTGCTTGACAAATAAATTAAATGCCCTGTTCCCTAAACCTGAGCTCACCTATGTTTCCAGTCCCCTGTTCTCATTTCCTTTCTGAAATTTATGGCTTCTTACTTCATAGCAGGATACCTCTCAACTCTTCTTGTTCTTTCTCTCCTTTCTCTGTAAAGTCCCCAAAGTCTTGTTTCCTGTCTTCATAGCAACTCACTGGGCAATATCCTGCCGATGCTTCAACTACTTATTGCTGTCAAAGAACAGCATCTGCAAACACATGGATGACATGGCCAGTCAGGTGCCCAGAATGAGGTCCAATGTGGGGAAAAGGCAGCTGCAGTAAGAATGAGAGAATCACTTTTCTAAGCAGAATAAAAGTAGAGGCAGAGAACATAACTACAAAGAAGAAATGTGGGAATAAAGCTGTAGGCAAGAGGAGGTTAATCTCTGTAGAACAGTATGGTCTAAACCCCCAGACAAAGAATAATAACTTCCTCTTTCCACTCACCAGAAAACCTTTTCTACTGACATCTGTAGAACAAAGCAATGTCCTGGGGAAAGGGCCATATGTATCCCCTTTCTGGAGAACCAGGCTTGAAGTCCATACTTAAGCAGATGAGGAAAATGAGTAGGGGATGGTATATTGCATTCTTGCTTGAAGACTGAGTGATTTTTTTTTCCCTGAGTCTGAATTGTCATTGTCTTCTTCGTAGCACTGAGCACTAAGAGGAGACAAAAGGCTCAAGCTGGGGGCTGGGAGAAGAATTCCAAATGGCATGACTGTAGGAAATAAGTGAAAGGTTGGGGAAAAGGGAAAATTTGAAACCCAGAGTTTACACAGAAAAACATTATTTCTATTCTATTTCCAAAATATATTATACATTTTTAAAATTTATTTATTTTTATGGTGACATTGGTTAATGAAATCCAGTAAGTTTCAGCTGTACATTTTAACAGTAAGGCATATATATATATGGTTCACCTCCCATAGTTAGATTTCTATCACCACATATTTGACCCCTTTTACCCCATCTACCTCCTCCCTCCCTCCTCCCCTCTCCCCTCTAGTAACCACTAATCTGTAGTCCATATCCATGAGTCTCTGTTTGTTTGTCCTGTTCATTTGTTGCTTTTTGGTTTATATCCCACTTATGAGTGGTATCATGTAATTTTCAAGTTTTTCTGTCTGGCTTATTTCACTTAGCAAGATTATCTTGAGGTCCCCCCATGTTGTCGCAAATGGTAGTATTTCATCTCCTCTTATGGCTAAGTAATATTCCATTGTACCTATGTACCACAGCATCTTTAGCCAACTGTCTATCATAGGACACTCGGTTGCTTCCATGTCCTGGCCACTGTGAATAATGCTGCTATGAACATTGGTGTGCAGATATCTTTTCAGATATGGGTTTTCAAGTCTTTGGGGTAAATACCCAGTAGAGGGATTGCTGGATCATATGGTAGATCAATTCTTAGTTTTTTTGAGGAACCTCCATACCGTCTTCATAGTGGCTGTACCAATTTGCAGTCCCACCAACGGTGTATGAAGGTTGCTTTCTCCGCATCCTCTTCAACATTTGTTATTACTTGACCTGTTGATTATAGCTATTCTACCAGGTGTAAGATGGTATCTCATTGTGGTTTTGATGTGCATTTCCCTAATAGCTAGTGATGTTGAGCATATTTTCATATGTTTATTGGTCATTTGTGTGTCTTCTTGGAAGAAGTGTCTGTTCAAGTCCTCTGCCCATTTTTTGATTGATTTTTTTTTGTTGTTATTGAGTTGTATGAGTTCTTTGTATATTTTGGATATTAGGCCCTTATTGGAGATGTTGCTTGAAAATATATACAATTTTTTTGATTAAACAAGACAAGGAAGATAAATTTACAAAAAAAAAACTCAGAAAGCAGCGAAGATAATGTATCAGTTCAGGATCTGGAAAGGAGACAGAAGTCACACCAGATTTTAACAGAGAAAATTTAACATAAAGAACTGAGTATAGAGAGTTGTTCATAGGTAACTTAAAAACAGAAAGAGAACACTAAGGTGTCATGTAGATTGCAACTGTAGGAAGCAGCTACCATACATGGGACAGAGGGAGTAAAATGAAGGTGTTAGAATGATGAAAACTTAGAGGAATCCATGCAGATAAAATTTCAGTGAGGGGCATTGCTCAGCTGGTTCTGCAAGTGTTGGAATACCAACTGGATACAGGTTCTGCTCCTGGAAAGAATGGATGCTGCCAGTGTGAAGATTGCTGACGTTCACAGGAACAGGACACAAACTGCAATCTCATAAAAAGGAGACAGGATAGCGAGTTCCTTCTATTTCCTCCAGCCTTGCAGTCCGCCTTCTAGCATCCTCTGTTGGATGATTCTAATAGGGAACCAGCAGGTAGGGCAGAAATGTTTGCAGAGTCCCAACTCCAGACTAATAAATTAGAACACAGTAGGATATGTTTGGAGTTGACAATTTGCTTAATTACTGGCAAAGGTAGATAAATCAGTAATTAAATTCAATGCTTAGAAGTTGCTTAATGTGAGCAATAAATTTAGCCTTAAGTTTTCTAGCAGCAAGGTCAATGCTAAAGGATATAAAATGTTTTCTTTCCCAATAAAGTAAGACAGTTTGAAAGAAGTACTCCCTGTTAACTAAGCTGTAGAAGACACAGAGAAGGGACTAGAGCTGTTTTAGGGAGAACTTGAGATAACAAGTCCCTAAGGAGAATAAAGTTTGGCTAAATAGAATCATTGTTGCAAGGACTAAGGGGAGGGTCTCGTGCTCAGGGGATTGCAAGGTAAGGGTCCAGCATGCTAGTTTCTTTCCAGGTGAGCAGGTTTCATCACAGGCTGTGGGCACTTTCAACTAACTGTCCCTTGAGTGTTTAGGCAAGGCTGGGTGCTGAATACAAAATAAGTACTTGCTTAAAACCATATCCAGGGCATCTACCTTTTCCTGGGGTATACATTGCAAGGCTTGGGCTCTAGCCCTGCTACTAGTCCAGGAAATGACTTTGATCATGGTATATAAAGTCCTCAGAGATCTTCTTGTTCAATTCTGCTATCTCACCTCTTGCCTCACCCCAACTCAAAAATGTTGTATGGTTTTGATTTGTCAGTGTTTCTGATCCTGGAATGCCCTTCTGATACTCTGAGCCTAGTTAATTTATAATCCTCTTTTCAAACTCAGCTCAGATATCTCACCTTTGTGGAATTTTTCCCTAGACCCCAAATGCTGGGTTACATGCTTGTCCTATGTATTCTTATAGCTCTTATCATACCTCTTAACCTCTATTATAGCACTTATCATATGAACCTGTAATTGCCAATTACCAGCGGCACATACTCACATGCTCTGATTAATTTGAGTTTTAACTTTCAAGAAATGGAAGCTAATCTGGCTGATTAAAGAATAAGGGGTATTAATAAAAGGATTCTGGGTAGCCCACATGCTGCTGGAAGACTAGAGAAGCAGGTCTGAAAGCTAAGCTTCCAGGAACTATATATCCTTTTATCATCATTACCACTGCTGCCTGATGGAGCAGTATGAGAAATTCCTGCTGTGGTTTACACTGTACCAAGTATGCCATGTGTGTGCCAGAAGCCTGATGTTGCAACCACCACCACTATTGAAAGCCAGGTGCCTCTGTTACCAGTGTCACCAACAAAATGGATTCTGTGTGGACCTCATTTTTCAAGTTACTCATGTCTGAACTGAAGGATCTGATATTATGGAAGCCAAGAGAAGAGACAGTTTCAACAAGGAAGTAGTGACCCATGAGGCAGAAAAAAATAAAAAAGCAAGGACTGAAAATTGTTCATGGGATATATCCTCAGAGGCTCTTAGTTACCTTGGTGAGAATAATTTTGCTTGATTAGAGGGTAAGTGAACTGAGAAGTGAAAGGGAGGAGAAAAAGCGCATGAGGAGACAACTTTTTTTTTCTTTTCAATCATAGTTGACATTCAATATTATTTTATATTAATTTCATGTGTGCAGTATAATGGTTAGACATTATATATTTTACAAAGCAGTCCCACTGATAAGTCTAGTACCCACTAGCAACATATACATTTATTACAATATTATTTACTTACATCCCCATGACTATTTTATAACTACCAATTATGCTTCTTACTCCTTCCACCTCTTTCATCTTCTCTCATCTGGCAACCATAAATTTGTTCTCTGTATCTATGAGTCTGTTTTTATTTTGTGGGGTTTTTTTTGTTTATATTGTTCTTTAGATTTCATATATGAGTGAAATCACATGGCATTTGTCTTTCTCTGACCTGTTTCACTTAGCATAATATCCTCTAGGTCCATCTATGTTGTCACAAATGGAAAGATTTCATTCTTTTTTTAGGGCCAAGTAATATTCCATTGCATATATTACCACATCTTTTTATCCAATAGTCTATTGACGGGCATTTAGTTTTTTTCTATATCTTGTCTATTGTAAATAACACTGCAGTGAACACAGGGGTGCATATATCTTTTTAAATTAGTGTTTTGGTTTTCCTTGGATATAAATACCCCGAAGTGTAATTGCTGGGTCATAAGGTAGTTCTATTTTTAATTTTTTGAGGAACCTTCATACTGTTTTCAATAGCAACTGCACCAATTTGCAATTTCATAAATGAACAAGGGTTGAGGAGGCAACTCTTTCAATAGTAAAGGGGTTCTTACTGGCCAAATCTGGAGAATCAAAATAAATAATTATAAAAATTGATTGTAGACCACTGAATAATAATGAATTCATAGTGATATAAATAAATAAAGAAATTAAAGTGGGAAGGAAAAGCTCTTTCTTGCAGCAGAATGCCAACTTATAAATACATGTAAAAGGAAAGATGGATTGAGAAGAATCATCATTTACAACTATCAAAGTAATAATGGTTTTAGGCAAGAAACATCCATGTGTGTTAAAACTGGTAGATGAAATATTGGTGAGGACTATGGTGTTTACATACTCTCAAATATCCCCCCCCCCCATGAATTACTTATTAATTGCAAAGGGAAAATAATAGCCTTAAAATGAAAGAAAACCTAATGGACATCACTGTAGCTAAGCAATAAAAGTAACATCACCAATACTGGGACAAACTGACATTGTGTGTTCCCTGGAGAGATGAACTGAGAACACTACATCTCTCCTCTGATATACATGCCAAAAATTGCATACCTGAAATAAATTATTAGGAACATCAGACAAACACAAATTAGGAACATTCTATAATTAGCTTGTATTTTTCAAAAAATTCAAATTCATGAAAAACAAAAGCTGAGGAACAGATGAAGAGAGACTAAAGACACATGGCATCTAAATACAGTGCATGACTTTGGCTTGGAGCCTGAGCCAGGAAAAACCATGTCTATAAAGAACATTATTGAAACAATTTTTTAAATTTTAATATGGACAGTGGACAAGATTGTATCAATATTAAATTTCTTGATTTTGATTTTGATAATCATACTCTAGCTATATAAAATAATATTTTTGTTCTTGAGAAATTCACACCAAAGTATTTAAGGGAAAAGAAGCATGATGGATGTAACTTCATCTCATAAATTTAGGGAAAAAATGTAACATTAAAAAGAAGATTAACTCTCCTCCTACCACCCAAGATACCAAAAGAAAAGAAGGCTAAGGGGAAGAAGATGGCACAGGCCCTGGCTGCCATGAAGGAGCAGGAGGTCAAGAAGGTGGTAAATCCCCTATTTGAGAAAAGGCCCAAGAATTTTGGCTTTGGACAGGACATCTTGCCCAAAAGGGACTTCACCTGCTCTGTCAACTTGCCCAGCTACATTCGGGTGCAGTGGCAAAGGGCTATTCTCTGTAAGTACCTCAAAGTGCCTCTTGTGACTAACCAGTTCACCCAAGCTTTGGACTGCCAAACAGTTACTCAGTTGCTTAAGCTGGCCCACAAGTCCAGACCAGAGAGAGACAAAGCAAGAGAAGAAGCAGAGATTATTGCCTTGGCCTGAGAAAAAAGCTGCCAGCAAAGGAGATGTCCCCACCAAGAAGCCACTCATCCTTCAAGCAGGGGGTAATTCTGTCACTACTTTGGTGAAGAACAAAAAATCTCAGCTGGCAATGATTGCACATGATGTAGATCCCATTGAACTGGTTGTTTTCCTGCTTTCTCTGTGCCACAAGATATGAGTTCTCTACTGCATTATCATGAGGAAAGCTGGGCTGGGGAGTCTTAGTCCATAGGAAGACTTGCACCACCATCACCTTCACACAGGTTGACTCAGGAGACAAAGAAATGCTGGCTAAGCTGGTGGAAGCTATCCAAACCAATTACAATGATAAATATGATGAGATCCACTGTCACTGGGGAGGCAATGTCCTGGGCCCAAAATTGGTGACTCACATTGCCAAGCTGGAAAAGGCAAAGGCCAAAGAACTGGCCACCAAACTGGGCTGAGTGTACACTGTTGAGTTTTCTGTACATACAAGTAGTAAAAATTCTCCTTCAGCCAGTGTGATGGGGCTTTTGAGGTTGAAAGTGGTGTGCCTTACTAAAAAAAAAAAAGATTGGAAGTTCTGGATATTAGGGCAAGGATTTTTAGAAGGTTTTCTGAGTAGGTTGATAAAGAAGGGAATCAGTCTTATCACAGGAGAATGCTTTAATATCAACATTTAACTTGGTTTTTTACTCCTACAATTTTTTTTACATAAGCAGATATGTATTTTAGTTTTTAATTTCTTTATTGAGATAACACTAGTTCACAACATTATAATTTTCAGCTATACATTGTAATTTGACATCTGTATACACTACAGCATGATCAACACCAAAAATCTAGTTTCCGGCCGTCACCATACAGTTGACCCCCTTTACACATTTGCCCTCTCCCACCTCCTTTCCCTTTGGTAACCACCATTTTGTTTTCTGGATCTATAAGTTTTGTTTTGTTTTGCTTGCTCATATTTTTAAATATTCTACATATTATTAAAATCATACAATATTTGTCTTTCTTCATCTGACTTATTTCACTTGGCATAATATCCTTATTATTTTATATGATTCTTTAAAATTTATCACACATTTTTACCACTAAGTTGATTTTTATTTATTCTTGTACATTAGTTTTTCCAACTAGAGTCATATTATTTCTGACTGAAACATATTCTTTAAAATGTCTCTTTAGTAAAACTGGTAAAGCTGCTTTCGGTTTATGTTTGTCTGAAATGTTTTAATTTTACCTCTTGCTATAAACTAAACTGTGTCCTCCTAAAATGCATTGTGAAGCATTAAACCCAATGTGACTATATTTGAAGAGAGAACCTTTAAGGAGATAATTAAGCTTAAATGTGTCCATAAGGATGGGACCCTAATCTGGTAGGACTTCTTATAAGAAGGGGAAGAGACACCAGAGTTCTCTCTCTACACATGTGCGCAAAGAAAAGGCCATGTGAGGACACATTGAGAATATGGCTGTCTGCAAGCCAGCAAGTGAGGCCTCAACAGAAACCAACACTGCTGGCATCTTGGTTTGGACCTTAGTTTCTAGAACTGTGAGAAAATAAATTCTGTTGTTTAAGCCACCCAGTCTGTGGTATTTCATTATGGCAACCCAAACAGACTAATACACCTTTGTTCTATAAGAATATTTGTTCTGGTTATGGAATTCTACATTGAAGATATCATTCCATTATCTTCTAAATTCTCTGTTGGCTGTTATTCCTTTGAAGGAAATTTGACTTTTTTCATTAGTTCGTTTTTAAGATCGTTTGTTAATGATACATTTAGGTGGTAATTAATTTTTTTATAAAATTTTCTTGGACTTAATTGTGTTTTGAATCTGAGAATTGGTGTCTTTCATAAGTTCTGGAATGTTCTTAGATATTATTTTTTCACATGTAGCTTGTGCCTCATTCTCTCTTTCCTCTTCTTCTAGTGAAACTCCAATCTTATCTAACACCTATTTTATATTTTCCATCTATTTTTTTTTTCTGGGTTGAAATGGAATAATTTCCTCAGTTCTTGCTTTCAATTCATAACTTTCTCCAGTTATGTCTATTCTGCTTTTAAATCTCCACTTATTTTTATTTATAATTATTATTTTTTTAATTTTAGGAGTTCTGTTTTGTTCTTTTTAAAACATTCTTGCTTTTATCCACATTTTAAAGCACTTTTTAAAAAATTAAGGCAAGTTAAAGATACTTATTTTTTTTGTCCTAGTTATTTCATTATCTCAACCTTTGTAGGCTTGATTAACTTTTTTTTTGCTATAGCACACTCTTGATGTCTCGTTTCTGGTGTCTTTCATAATTTCTAAATGTGAGTAGCTCTTGTATTATTATCCTAAAAGTATATCTTTGTAGTATTATTGTTCTACAGGTTTAGGGTACTGAAGCTTGGGGTACTCAGTTCTGGCAGCTGGAAGAATATGCGAGGAGCCCTGGGCAGATGTGGCATAGCTTTATTTAGGGATAGCAGGACATAGCAAGGCACAGGCATGGCTCCAGCTCCCCGGCTTGCACCTTACACCTTGTTCTTATAACAAGGTGCACAACAGTGGCTTAAGGCTAGGTATTATAATCAATCACAATTAATCACAGTGCACATATGTTCTACGGGTGGTATAGGACACTGTATCTAACTAAGGCTCATAGAATGCTGTATCTAAGGTCACCTGGGACACCATAGCTAAAGCCTTCTGGAAACCACACAGCTTGCTGGGATGGAGCCTGACTACACCGATTTTGTTTGTCAGTTTTCTCACTCAACAATTATCCATGGAAAATTCTTTGAGATCTGAAAAGAATATGGGTTTCTTAAGAAATCATATGTATTTTCTTCTGTCAGATGTCTGGAGGTAACATAAATCTAGAACTGCTTAAGTTAACTTTGATCTAGAGACTTTTTGAGCCACCCAAGTGGTGTCAATTTAAGCTAAAACCATCATGAGGGTGAGCTTATGCTATAAAATATTAGTGGACACCCCCCTCACCCTTCTACATATCATGTTTTCCAAAGTAGTTTTCTTTATGTTCCCTGGGGCTGAGGTTCTATTTCTGTATTATCTTTACCCTGAGGGCAGAGTCCCTTGAGACTCTTATTTATCTACGAGTTACTATTAGACTTGCCATTTTGAATAAACCCTTGACCTTGTCTTCTTTTCCTTTACAAGGCTACAAAATAAATGCTAAAGAATAAGACACAAACCAATACCCATGACAAACTTGCATAAAACTAAAAACATGCACATACAAATAAGTACAATAAAACTAGGAAAATGTCTATAAGGTTGGATTGTATCAAGATTAATTGATCCTGGGTGGGATACTGTGCTGTACTATAGTTTTGCAAGATGTTCCCATTGGGAGAAACTGATTAAAGGGTATGAGAGGTCTCTGTATTATTACTTACAACTGTACAATCTACAATTACACCAATAAAAATTTCCCAAAAAGGAAATTAAAAAGAAGCCATGTAGCCTGTGCCAGAGAGAAGTCAAAATGGCATAGGTGATATAGAAGCTTTGTTCTTTCCTCTTGCAACCAAATCAAAGTTGTGACAAAATCATGGAGTAAACAGCAAGCATTGTAGCCTGGGGTCTAGATGAACAAGACCTACAATGAGGGAGAGAAATAAATCACCCTGCATTGGGAGGAGGTAGGATGGGGTGAGGATGCGAGGCTGCCCAGTCTTGAGTAACTGAATGGGACAGAAGCTATGGCAGAAGCAGCTGACTGCTGCAGATACCTCTTAGAGGCCATATCTGTGAGCAGACTTTCACTTTTCAGGTGATGAACCTGCTCACTCAGTGCACCCAGTAGGCTGCTCGGGGGGCACCAGGGACTTACAGGGGGATGCTGAGTTGCAGGGTGAGGGCCAGAGGTGAGGCTTTTTTCCAGGCAGAAAGGCTGGCAGTGATATGGCCCATCACTTGCAAAATTCTTAATCATTTTAGTAAACTTAGTTAAGTCTTTTCTTTCCCCCTTTCTTTGGAGAAATACTCCCACTCTCAAACTTGGATAATTATCTTGAAACTGGTAACTCAGATTCTCTGGCTGTTGAGAAGGATCATTGAAACTGGGCCTGCTCCTTGGCCCATTATAAGGCAGGAATGGCTTTGGGCCAAAACAGGGCCCTTAGAATCTGAGAAGAGAAGTTACTTTTAACTGCTTTTTTCTTTTTCTTTTCTTTTTCTTTTAATGAAATATATTAATAAATCTGTTTTCTTTTACGCACTTGATAGGCAAATCAATAGTAGAAAGTTAACTATATATATGATTCAAGTAACAAGTTTATATCTTTGTTTTTCCTTGTCTAGGGACAGAGGTGACACTTCAGAAGAAAACCAAAGACCCCATCCTGACTAAGACAGAGAGGGAAAGAGCTCCATGAAACCCCAATAGACAGGGACTACGACCCTCCTCAACAGGAAGCAGATACAGAAGAAGAGACCTCTCATCCCTCAACATCCATACTAATAAAAAGGGATTCATGGTTCCTAGAAAAGGGTCTACCTGCAAAGATACTAAGGGTACCCCTTTCTTGCCCACAATTAAGCAAGACAGAAGGCATTTTGGGGCTAAAAGTAACCCATACAAGGAGGGAGATAAGCAGATAATCGGGTACTAGTTTCAGCCAGTCATTCACACCTGTACAACGAAGACCCTAATAACCTTAAATTCAACTGAGCCTCATTATACCATCATTATAATATAACACATATGTCCAGAAGTTAATTGATATCAATATAACAGACTGAACTCATCACTTGCGCAGAAAGCAAGTGATGAGTAATAGTCCTATCAATCAAGAAAGTTGATTGATAGTTGTCAATCAAGGAAGCCCACTCCTCTATGAAAAATAACCACTCACAGTGAATAGGGATAAAAACCCAAAGGCTTTGTAACCAGGCCTTTGCGTCATTCTTCTCTTGCTCAGGCCTGCTCCCATGTCTAGAAGTGTACTATTGCTTCTAATAAAGTTATTCTTTTCTGCTGTATTTCAGTGTCTTGCTCAATTCTTTGTTCAAAACACCAAGAACCTGGACAACATGTCAAGAGAGGAACCCCACTCTCCAGTAACAGCGGTATCCATCCTTCCTCTGTGGACTCCACCCCCACCCCAGTGTGCAGATGCAGCACCATCATAGCTGAGATGTCATCAAACTAGATAACAGATGTCACTCTATCCAGAGAATTCCCTGAAACTACACCTCCCTCAACTCAGGGCCCTACCCAAACCACATTCAGTTGTATCCTTGGCGAGTCCTGTGCAACTTGCAGAGCAAGCTCCAAGACTCACACTTGTGGCAGCTAACTTCAGTTTCTGGTGTGATTTTTTGAGGCAACTGTAAGCACAGCCTCTGTGGATTACTTGCTGAATCTTAACAGGTGGCCCCAGAGGGACACAGGCTGGTACTAAAATTGGCCTGCAGCTGAACCCCTCTCAAGACTGTGCTGCTGGACACCTACTACACAAAGCCATGCCAATAAAACTGGGAGACTTAGGAGCTTTCCTTAGGACATAGAAACAGATGCAGAAAGGCAGCCAAAATGGGAAGACAAAGAAGCAGAAACCATATGAGAGAAGAAACAGAGATCCGGGAATAATGGAGTCAAGCAATCTAACAAATGTAGAGTTCAAAACACTGGTTATAAAGATGCTCAATGAACTTAGGGAAAGAGTAGATGGACTCAGTGAGAATTTTAACAAAGAGACAAAAAACATAAAAATGGAAATGGAAATGATAAAGGGAACAGTCAGAAATGAAGAAAACATTATCTGAGATGAAGAATATATTAGAAGGAATTAACAAAGTGGATGAAGAAGCGGATCAAGCCACAAATATAGAGGATGGGGAAGCCAAGGTCACCCAAGCAGAATGGCAAACAAAAAGGAGCCAAGAATATAATAATAATTTAAGGAGTATGGGATAAAATTAAGTGTAAAAACATCTGTGTAATAGGGGTACCTTAAGGAGGAGAGAACAAGAAGTGGAAAAGCTATTTGAAGAAATAATGATAAAAAACGTCCCTAATCTGGCGAAGGAAATAGATATTCAACTTCAGGAAGCTCAGGGAGTCCAAAAAAAAGATGAACCCAAATAGGCCCACACCAAGATACATCATAATTAAAATGTCAAAGGTTAAATACAAAGAGAATCTAAAAAGCAGCAAGAGAAAAGCAATTAGTTACCTAGAAGAGAGCACCCGTAAGACTAGCAGCTGATTTCCCAAAAGAAATTTTGCAGGACAGAAGGGATTGGCACAAAATATTCAATATGATGAAAACCCAGGACCTACAACCAAGAATATTTTACCCAGCAAAGCTCTCATTTAGAGTTGAAGGACAGATGAAGAGCTTCCCAGACAAAAATAAGCTAAAGGAATTTATCATCACCAAGCCAGTATTACAGGATATGTTGGAGGGATTTCTTTAAGAAGAAAAAAACATGTATCAAAAACAGGATTAAAGAATGATAACAACTACATTCCTATTTACAAGTACCTCAAATGGAAAAGAATTAAGAGCTCTAACCAAAAGACAAAGTGGCTGAATGGATAAGAAAACAATGGATAAGAAGACCCCTACATACGCTGCCTATAAGAGACTCACTTCAGATGAAAAGACATATACAGACTAAAAGGAAGGAGATGGAAAGATATTGCCTTGATAGATCTAGAGGGTACTGCACTGAATAAAATAAGTCAGATAAAGACAAATATCACATGATTTCACATACATGCAAATCTAAAGAACAAAATAAATAACAATAAGAACAAAAACAGAAACTAACTCATAGATAAAGAGAAGATTTTGAGGGCTACTAGACAGGAGGAGGGTTGGGGGAATGGTGAAAAAGGGTGAAGGGATTAAGAAATACAAATGGATAGTTACAAAATAGTCATTGAGTTATAAAATGCAGCATTAGAAAAACAGTTAACAATATTGTAATAAATACGTAAGGGAGAAGAGGAGTACTAGATTTAGTGGTGTGATCACTTGAGCTCTAATCATTATGCTGAACAACTGAAACATATTATTATTGAATGCCAACTATAATTGGAAAAAAAACTCATTGAATTGTACAATGTAAATATGAGCAACTAATTGTCTATTTTATTTCAATAAAGCTGGTGGGAAAAAAAGAAGGCATGTAAAATATTATTCTGTTTATCTAAAATTACACACACATATATTTAATGTGTTTAGAGAGATGTAGACAAAGATGGTCCCCAAAACATTAATAGTTAACCTTAGGTGGTAGGTCTTAGGGCAACCACTGTTCTCTGAGTCATTATCGGTTCAGTGTCCAACGATTGATGCAGTCCTCTTCAATATTCCTATGGCCCCAGAGTCTGCAGAAACACTCAGGTGGGACAGATGAAGGAGAGGAGAAAGTCCACCTCATTGCGGACAATGAGCTGCCTAGGGTGGATGTTGTCAGGCAGCGCCAGGCTGGAGGTCATTTCCCAGGCATCCACAAAGGCCACATGGAGGTCAGCAAAGGCAGCTCGAAGGAGCCGGTTCATTTGGAGGGTAAACCAGTCACTGCCATACACGGACTTGTAGCCGGTGTTGGCCAGCTTGATGACCACAAGAGTGCGGGGCTCCCGGGCCAGCAGCGCAGCCACAGCTGCACGGATCCCGGCCAGCCGTCGTACAAAGATGGATGGAGGGAAGGTGGTGAAGTGAGCACCCAGCCCCAGCACCACCACGGTTTGGGGGCCCCCGGCCAGGCCTCCCAGCTCCCGGACGACAGAGTGCAGGGAAGCCACTGGTGTGCGGAGGGAGCGCAGGGGCCAGCTGTGGGCCCGCCAGTTCAGCACTATGCCTTGATTTGTATCCACGGCCATCAGAGGCCCTGTCTGATATGGGACATGTAGATCCACCGGCTTCAGGGCTGTGGGGAGATAGAGAATGCTTAGGATTAATAGGACTGTGTTCTTATCCTCTTGTACAAATGAAAAATCTAGTTCCCATTTCCTAGGACTTAAGCCTTCAGTTTCTAAACCCTAATGTTTCCCTACCTTCCCCAAGTTTTCAAGTTTCCCAAAGATCTAGTATCCATCCAACCTCCTATTCAGTTTGCTTTTATTTCTCTAAGGCATTTGACTTCTCTTTGCTGAGTGACCTCTTCTAAAAACCTTTCTTTCTTGCTTTCTGTAACACTACATTATTCCATTTTTTTCTATCACTCTGGTCATTCTTTGCTCAATTGTTTGGTTCACATTTTTCTTGTACTTTGTAAATGAGGCAGTCCCTAAAATTCTATCAGATTATCCATACTTTTTTACTGTCTTCTTCCTTTTGGGGAATTCATTCACTTCTACCTCTGCAGTTTTTGTCTACGAACTGATGGCTTACTGAGTTTCGACTCTACACTTCCACTTGCCAATCATTATTTTCTAATAGCCCACCATGGCCTCGATCACTTTGTACTTTGCCCCAATAAATGAATCTATCATTTCTGCACAAATCTTTCTTTCTATGTCCCAAACTTCCCTCTACTGTCCCATGCCAGCAGCTATTGTTTTGGGTAACTTTTTGAATGTTTTATTGTTTTTTCTTAGCTCTCCAGGGGGAGGCCTGTATGGTATCTGATGTCTTTCTGTGTTTTAATCTGGTCAAATAATTCACCAAGTCCTTTTCATTATTCATTTTTAAGGTTTTTTATGTCTGATTCTTGCATCCAACTTTTAGTTTAAGCTCTTAATAACTCCTGGCTACATTTATCTAACAATATTTTACATGTAAAAATTGGCACTGTTCTGGGTACTTTTGTATACAATGGTGAAAAGCAGACAGACATCTTTGCTCTCATGGAGCTTACTGTCCCTTGGGGGAGAGAGAGAGATTTTTCTGACAAAGAAGGGAGGTTAGAAATTTTGAGCAATTAAAAGGAGGTTGGTACTTCTGAAGCATAATGAGTACCATGGAGGTTAGAGATGTAGAAAAGGTCTGGTTATGTAGTTCCTTATGGATCATATTAATAATTTTGATTTTTGTCTCAAGAGAAATTAGAGCCCACTGAAAGTGAGTAACATGATTCAATTTACATTTTAAAAAGTTCATGCTTGTTACTATATGGAAACCTGAAGTACTAAGAAGTGAAATAGGAGCCCAGTTTAAAAAACTTTGTGACAAGCTTAGCAATGATCAAGGAAGGGGAGAAGAGGCAAGAGGCTGGGTTCCACATATGTATATTTTTTCTTTTAGTAGATAATTTTTCTTCAGCTTTATCGAAATATAATTAACAAATAAAAATTGCCTATATTTAAGGTGTACAACAGGATGGTTTAAGAGGATTACCACGATTAAACTAATTAACATATTTAGTAGTTAGAGTTACCTTTTGTGTGTACCTTTTTAGCACTTAGAGTTACCTTTTAAGATCTACCTTTCTATAAATTTCAAACATACAATACAGAATTATTAACTTCAGGCACCATGTTGTACATTAGATCTCTAGAACTTATTCATCCTGAATAACTGAAATAGATGTATTTTTGATGTAGAGGAGACAGAATTAGATAATTAATTGAATGCTAGCATCAAAGAACAGGATGTATCAGTGAGTCCCAGGTTCCTGGTTTTAGCAATTAACAGATAATGGTACTTACTGTGATTTAGGAAGTCTGGATTATATTTTAGTGATTGAGGAAGGAGGGCAATGATCCAGAAGTTAGTGTTTATTGAATTTTTCAATGCTTGAGAAACATCGACATGGAGTTATAAAATTGGCAGCTGGAGTTCAGAAGAGTGGTCTGAGCCAGAAAGATAAATTAAATTCACTGTAATTATGTATGGCATCAGAGCCACAGGAATGGACAAGATCACTTAGGAAGATGACAAAGGGGAAAAGAAGAGGATCCAACAATAACTTCAAAAAATTTTATTATTTAGAGGATGGGTAGAGAAGAAGAAGACTGAGAAGGAAAGACCAGAAAAGTAACAGGAAATTAAATACAAGTAGTTATATAATAAAGTCAATAAAATAAAGTATTTATATTTGAATGACTTGGAGTTGGAGTTCTCATTTCTCAATTAAGACAAGAATCCAAACTAAACCACATAGGCTGTTGAAGCTATTAGGAAACAGGTACCTTTATTCATTGCCATTGGACATATAAGATGGGGGTTTGGGGCAAGATCAAACAAATCTCCTTTGTATTTTCTATTTGATACATATATGTACTAGGAGACTGTCCTATAGGACCACTTGAACAAATACTAAATACCATATGATGAGATTATTCACAGTGGCATTATTTATAATAGCAAAAACTTGAAAAGGATCAGGTGTACAGAAATAAGGGACATTCATACAATGAGTCTTGTACAGCAGTAAAACAAAACAAAACAAAAATGTACAGATAAAGAGATAAATCCCAAATATACTAAGTGTGAAAAAAGGAACAGAATATTCTATGTAATATGTCACCATTTGCTAATGGTGCATTGTGAGATTTAGCCCAAAGACCCTGATGAAGACAACTGAAAACAGTCATTTAAGAAGCTTTAAAAAATTATCATAAGAAGAGAAGAATAGAATTGGAGATCAAAAAGATAGATTAGGGCTGATTTTAAAGTAGGGGTATATGTGAGTAAAGAGCAGACATGAGACTGCTTTTGCCATTCTCAGCAGTGGAGTGTACATGGGTCGAAGTCCTTTGGCAATCAAGGAAGAAGACTTTAGTGAAATAGTTTCTGCTTTTGGCTGACCTCGGATCATTTACCAATCCACAGAAGTTCACTGAAAAGGCAGGTACGTATTTTTGGCGATTTTATAGGCTGGCACAGTTGGGGTTGGAACTTAGCATCCACCAAGCAAGAGACCCTAGAGTAACATTCCCTGTACTGGGCTACAAACTGAAGAACATTTACTCTGGATGTTGGTGTATACTGCACTCCCAGGGATTATTTAGATGGCCCACAAAACTTCAAACCCTGTTCCTGAAATGTAAGCACTTTCAGATGTCTGCTGGAATAAAAACTTTTATTCAGAATAGGATAACATTGCCTTAAGTCTTACATTATTTGCAAAAGTATTTTGTAAAATAAAACATCCAGTAAACTATCACAGTACATATGATGAAGCAAAACAAAACAAGCCAAAGGCAAATAGATACAATAGACAACAGAACAAAGCCTATGGGAACTCCAGATACTGGAATATCAGAAACAAATTGTAAAGCAATTGTGCTTATTATGTTCAAGAAAATAAAAGTCTAATTTGAAAATCTCAGCAATGAACCAGAAACTGTAAAAGAGATATTAGAGATCTGGAAAAGAATCATCTAGAAATTATGGAAGTAAAAAATAAAGTAAAATTTAGAACCAATGGTTGGGTTTAACAGCAGATTGGACACAACTAAATAGAAAGGTAGTGAGTGAGTTGATACACAAATTGGAAAGACCCAGAATAAATGAAGAGGGAAAAAGATGAAAAGCACAGAGGAGAGGGGAGACACAGAGATTAAAGTAAAAAAATAGAACACAATTTAATTGGCATGCCAGAGAAAAGGAGGAAAGATAAGAGGTAATATTTGAAGAGCTAATGGCTGAGAATTTTCCAGAAACAATATAAAACATAATAAAGGTCATCAAATTACTGTTTCAAAGATCCCAACAAAGCTAAAGTAGAATTTGTTGAAATATCTATATCATTTGACTGAGAATATATTTAAAAATCAAATGAAAAATAAGAGAAAACTAAAATTACCAATACTAGGAATGAAATAGAAGCTATTGCTACAGACAACAGACATCAAAAGTATAAAAGAATATTACAAACAACTCCATACACACAAAGTTGACATCTTAGATGAAATGGACCAACTTGTTGAAAAGCACAAACTATGACAACTCACCTAATATGTAATAGATAATTTGAATAGCATTATAACCTTAAGAGAAATGTAAATAGCTTAACCAAATGCAATGTGTGTGCCTTATTTGAATCTTAATTCAAACAAATCTAGTAGAAAAAGATATACCATGCAAAGAGTAACCAAAGAAAGCTGATTTAGACCGTAAGGCAACATCATTTCTAGAAATAAGAAAGGTTTCTTCATAATGGTAAAAAGTTTAATTTGCCAAGAATTTGTAATAACTCTAAAAAGCTATGCATCTGATATAGCATTGAATAAGTAAAGCAAATTTCAAAATAACCACAGAGAAAAAAACAAAAATTCACAATCATTCTGGGAGATTTATATATATATATCTCAGTAATTGGTAAAATAAGTTGACAAAAAATTAGTAATGATGTAAAGATTTGAGCAATATGTTTTAAAAAATAGTACTATTTAGACAATTAAGCTATCAATTGCAGAATTACGTGGAACATTTACAAAATTGACATACTGGGCCAAAACCTGAGTTTTATCAAATCTCAAAATATTTAAAAATTTTAAAATATATCCTCTGGTCTCAATGAAATTGCATTAGAAATCAGTAACTAAAATAGTATTACCAGAAAAATATATCATGTTTAAATATCTCAGTTGAAACCTGATTGGATTACAGATTCAATATAATCACAATAGAATCACAACAGGAATTTTTTTCTTTTTTTGCAATTCCACAACTTGATTAAAAGAGTCATGTGGAAGCACAAAGGACCAAAAGACTACCAAGGCCTTTTCAAAAGAGAACAAAAATGTAGGTCTTGTCCGCTAGAAATCCAAAATTATTACAACACTATGGTATTGAAGACTGGGTGGCGTTGGTGCTGGTTTAGACAACTAGATTCATTAAAAGAATAGTCCCCAAACAGATGACATATGAACATCTGATTTATGATGAAGAATGGGGAAAGGATGTACTTCTCAGCCAATGGTGCCAGGTCGATCAGGTACCCCAAAATATCCAAAACTTATTTTTTAAAAAGGTATTCCCTCATAACCAATCACAGAAATTCAAATGAAAACCACTTGAGCCATTACTACACACCCATAAATTTTGCCAGATATTAAAAAATGATAAGCAAGAATGTGGAACAACAAGAACTGCTGGTGAAAGAGTAAACTGGTAAAACCACTTCTTAAAATTTTGCAGAATCCAAAGTCTTAAAGATACATCTACTCTCTGATCAGCAGAACTACTACCAGGTGACATCTTATAGAAACACATGCTCCTGTGGACTGTAAAATTACACATACAAGAACATTTACAGTAGCATTTTTCATGATAGTCTTGTTAACGGTAGAATGTAAAAATATAGTGTGATATAATCATATAATTACATACCATGTAACAGTGAAAATGGATGTACTACAACTACATAAAAGAATATGAATGAATCTTAAATACATAATATTGAGTAAAAGAAACCAGACACAATAGAATTCATAGCATATGTTTTCATTTATGTGAAGCTAAAAATCAGGGAAAATTCACATATATTGTTTAGGAATGCCTAATAAATTGGCAAAACTATTGAGAAAAACAAGGGCATAAATACTATAAAAGTTAGGATAATGAGTACCTCTAGAATAATAAGAGAGAGAGGGAGTAAAACTCCAGGGAGAGATGGTATCAAGAGGGCTCCTGGAGTGAGGGTTGTGTTCTCTTCTTGTTTTGGGTGGAAGTCATATGGATGATCACTTTGTGACAATTTGTTTTATGTGCTTAACTGCTTTATGCACTTTCTCTGTTTTGTAATATTTTATAATAAAATTTTAAAGAAAAGTATGCACATTCATTGATGTATATACATGCATATATATATATATATATATATATATATATATATATATAAACTTAAAGTCTATGGTGATGACACCCTGAACATGCCTGATCTTGTCTGATCTTGGAAGCTAAGCAGAGTTGAGCTAGTTAATACTTGGGATGGGAGACACCTAGGAAGACCTGGTGCTGTAGGCATAAAAAATAAATAAAAACAAATAAATAAACTTAAATCCTTATATTCATAAAAAGAAAGTATCTGATAGATAAATAAGAAATCAACAAAATAGTTTTCTATAGTTGGAAAGGGAATGGTGTTTGAGGGGCAGGTATAGAAACAAAACCTCTCTTTGCATAATTTTCTATATAGTTTTGACTCATGTACGAAAAATACATATTCAAAAATTAAATCTGAAAAGTGAAATTCCTGAAATTGGGAAAATAATGAAGAAAAAAAACCTAAATATTTATCAAATAGATGACAACTACACAGAGAAAGACTGTGATTGGTGGCTATGTCTCTTAAGACTTTTTCAATCTATCAGCTCCCTATCCTCAATCTGAATTTTTTTTCCCAATTGCAATTATCTTTGAAGAAATCACGTTGTTTTCCATGTAGACTTTCTAATAGTCTGGCTTTTAACATCAATAGTGTTTAATATTTTCCTCTATCCTTTGTATTTCCTCTAAATTAGCAGTTATATCTAGATCAAATTCAGGTTCTATTTTGGGAAGCAATGCTTCATAGGTAATTGTGTGCTTCCATCAAAAATCACAGATTGTCTGACTATCTTTAATTTTTGTGGTATTAGCAGCTGTTGATGATTATTGACTAACTCCAGCAATTCACTAGGGTTTAGAAAATGATGGCATTCTAGTATTATCATTCCTTCTTTATTTATTAGCTGGAATATTTTTATAGAGAGAAATTTTCCCTTGCCAGCCATTTGGTTATATAGGAAAGATAGGATAAAGACTTGATTCTTTCTCTTTACTTATCAGTTTTAAAATAACAAATTTGGTTGCCTAAAGTTTTCTAAAATGTTATTATAAATCTGTGGATTTAAACATGTCTGTTGTATTTAAATTCACTGTAGTTTTTGTCTTTGTTGATGGTCAAATGTCTTTTTTTTTTTTTTGTCCAGAGGAAGCCTCTTCAAGTTGGCTTCTGAATCCTTTTGACACAACTCTGGTTATCTACAAATGAATATTTAATTTTATTCAGTGCTTTTATTATTATTTTTAATAGTGATATTGTTCCTTTGAAATTACTTTTTTAATATGATAGGATACAGCAAGTAAGTGTGTTATATTGTTAGATTCTCAGTGTAAGAGAAATAAGATATAAATATAAATGTAATTAAGAAAATAAAATACTAACTCTAAAATAAATTTGAAATATCAATATGAATTCATGATTTTTACGCTATCATCTAATCTATTAATCATGTACCAACATCTTCTTCTGTCTGTTGAATGGCCTAGAAACAATGTTACTCCAACAATAATGAGTTCTCATAGTGCCTAGATATTCTTTCTAATTTCCCATAAATTCTTGGAGAATCAACAAATTTCAGGTCTGAGGCAGAATAGTACAAAGTAAGCCTGGCATACCTCATGCCAGAAATCAAGGAAGCTTTCTCATTTTGGAACTATGTCAAAAGGAAGCCACCCTGGTAGAAACTATGAAAATTAGAATAGTAGACAAAATCATGAAAGAAAGTAACTAGAGAAAATAATGGTTTTAAAATAAAATATTGTCCAATCACATCAAATCTATAAGAATTCATATATCCATAATGATACTAAAAAAAAAATAGTCCTTTGTTTTCATCTTAAACCAGCTCTTTTCTTTGTAAATTGGCAATTAAAGGTAAATAGTTTAATGTTTTCTTGCCTTTCCAGGAGAAGCTATCTTTCAAACAAACCTATTAGTAGCTCCAGTTAATGAGAAAAAGCATTATTTTTATAAAAGAAGGCTAGTCAATACGTGTAGAAAGAATAATAGAGTTAGAAAACCACCCTTTTGTAACACAAAAAATGATGGATAATAGGCAATAATTATCAGTTGTATTAAAATCATTAGAAGAATGGTTAATGGAGATTTCTGGTATTCATACAATGCCAAAATAACCCCGCTAGATTCCTTTCTGGTCCCAAGGGGAAAACTAACTGTATTGCAGAGGAATCAGCCTTTATCCTTTTATCCAGTGGTCAATCTTACCATCACTGATTGTAAATAATCAGATACTATGCATTCCCTGATATGATGCAAAAAAATTTTGCAATATTTATGCAAATGCTTAAGTTCAATCTAGCCTTGAACTCTCAATTCCAGTTTTTTGGAAATGCGAGAAACAGGGGACAAACTGTATTGTCACCATAAGGAAGAAATCAGAAATATCCAAAAGGTGAAACATTTGTCAGGATAATGGGCCTTTTCATACAGAAGGGTGAAGAAAAGAAATGATTAGTCTGGATTTAAAGATCAAGGGACAAAACAACCAGGTCCTGGAATGGATCTTTGCTTTGAAAAACAATTGTATAGACTTTTAAAGGGCAGTGGAGGATATTTGATTATGAACTAGATATTAGACTTAAGTAATTATTATTTATTTTGTTAGTCATGATAATCTTATTTGGGTTAGGTATAAAGTATTCCATTTCTAAAAGATTTATAGTGGAATATTTGACAGTGGAATGTCATGATGTGTTTCATTGACTCAAATACTTAAGAATATGAAAGAAAGAAGTAATGTGTGTATATGCTGATGGGAATGTGATGGAAATTGTGCTATTGAGAGGAAAGATGTTTTAGAAGGGAGGGGATTGGTAGAAAGATGTCCTTGAATAAGCAAAAGGGGATGAGACCTAGAGCAGAAGTGGAAGGACCAGTCATAGGTAAGGGTACGGAAAGCTCATTTTCAAAAAACAGGTAAGAATACAAAGAGTATAGATGTTGGTAGGAGAGGAAATGTGATGGTGGGAGTCTGGAATTTCACTTCTAATTGCTTTGTTTTGTTTAAGAAAATAGGTAAGGTCAACAACTAAGTTTGATATGAAGGTTTCAAGAAAGGAGAAGCTGTGAAGCCATAAGCAAGGACAGTGGTTTAGTGGTCCTAGGGCAGTGGCTTTCAAATTTCAGTGCCCATTAGAATCACCTGGAGGCTTGTTGAAACACAGACTGAGCACCTCTGCAGAATTTCTGATTCAGTAGTTCTAGGATGGGGCCTGAAAAGTTGCATTTCTAACAAGCTCCCAAGTGATGCTGATGCAGCTAGTCTGGGGACCACATTTTTTAAATTACTGTGCTTTTATACAGCTATAGTGTCCCCTAGAGGTTGGTGGTCATGCATTTCAATGAGAACAGTTATCATTGTGGAATGTTTTTCTCCAGATAAGTTCAGCTGCACAGGAATAGTTGAAAAAGAGACAGGGGGTTGAATGAACCAAAGATAATGACAAGATGATCACAGACCTAGCTCCTTTTTACCATTCTGGACTTGGTTCAACAGCACCTTCCCTGACCGTTTAATCTATCTTCCTCTTCCTCACCATCTTCTACTTTCACAGTATTTTTTTTCTCATAGAACTTTTTATTATCTGGAATTGTATCTTTTTGTTGTGTTGTTCATTTTTGAGTGTTTCCACTAGAGTTTATGCACAATAAAAGAGGAATATTGATACTTTTCTTGTTGTTCACTGCTATGTTTCTAGAACCTAGGACAGTACCTGGATGTCATAGGTGCTCAATAAATATTTATTGATAAAAAACAAGAAATAAAAAAAGGAAGAAAGGAAGGAAGGGGAAGAGAGAGAGGAAAAAGAAATTACCACAAAAGAAACTAAATCATAGTATTAGTTTTGACTATAAAGAGAAAAATACTTACATAGTTATAAAAATATAAACACAGTTCATTAAAATTAATATAAATACATTGGAAAGATGAGAAGGGGAGGCTGGTTGCTCTCCACTTCATTTCCTTTTCCTGAAGACTTGTTTTCCAAATCCTCTGTTTGGATCATGATTGGGTTATGGTCATTGATCTTGGGCAGTAAAGATGTACACCACTTCCATATCTGGACATAAAATACCCCATACAATTCTCTATTCTCTCTCTCTCTCTCTCTCTCTCTCTCTCTCTCTCTCTCTCATCTCATTAGTGTCTTGGGTGCAGAAGAACCAGTAGTGGCCTCTGGGAGGCCCTAGGGGACAATGGAGACATAGGATGAAAGAAACCTGAGTTTCAGAGTCACAGCTTTGAGGACAACAGTGTGGGAGCCTACTCCCAAACACTGGACTTTGGGTGAGTTCAGAATAAATTTTGATTGTGTCGAGTTACTAAAATTCTAAAGCTATTTTTATTATGGCAAAAATGTCAAAAAATGGATTTATTAGAAATTATTAGTGTATCAGTCATGGTCCAATCAGAAGAAAGAAATCACACATTAGTCTGAACATGGAAAATTAATGTAAGGAATGGTCAACTAACTATAATAGAGAAAAAGAATTCTAAAGAATACTACAATGATGAGAGAGAGAATCTGAATTCTGGAATAATTCTTTAGTTTACTAATTTGCTTTAAAGTGGTATTCATTCTGTTATTTATTCCATATATAGAGTGTTTTTAAATAAATATTTCCATTTGCAAGATATCTAATTGGTTCTTTGTAATACAAAAAACTTCAAAATAACATACACATTAATTAAAATAAAATTGAGGGATCTGAGCTTCCACTCCAGCCTGGAGGCAACGCGGCAGAAAAAGTGAAGAAATGGTAGTTGGCATTGTGCTTGACAGCCCTTGGTGTCACTAGGGTGAAGAGTGGAGCTGAACTTGCACCTTCACCCAGTGGCAACAAGACCATGTAGTTGGTGCTCTATTTTCACTGGGGTGGCATCAGCAGGGCCCAGAAGGTAGCTATATACACACACTACCTGTACCAGCATGTACACCTAAATACAGTGTTTGCTAAAAAGAACAAAGATAAAATAAGACCCAGAGTTTCACAACATAATACCCAAAATGTTCAGCAAACAGTAGCAAATCATTCATCATACCAACAACCACAGCAATCACAAACTTGAATGAGAAAAGGTGCCAATACTAAGATTACTCAGATGCTGGAATTATCTGATAAGCATTTTTTAAACAGCCATTATAAAAATTGCTTGAATGAGCCATTATAAACATTATATACCTATTAGTATAGCTAAAATTTAAAAGATTAACCTTTCCAAGTGTGAGAATATAGAGTAACTACAAGTCCTATCCATGGTAGGAATATAAAATGGTATAGCTAATTAGGAGAACAGTATGACAGTTTCTTAAAACGTTAAACGTATACCAACCATATGATCTAGCCATTCCATTTTAAGGTATTTACTCAAGAGAAATGAAAGCATATACCCTAAAAAGACTTATGCACAAATATTCATAGTGAATCTATAGCTGAAAATTGGAAAAAACCCACATGTCCATTGACAGATGACTAGATAAATGTTGGGAGCCAGGGGAGCCATGAAAGGGTTAAAGGGATTTTGAGAACAAGGAACTTTATCAAGCCTGAGAATACAGGAACCAATAGGTGCTATATTTACAATGTCCTGGGGCAGAATACAGATATGCTCTCTGGCAATTTGGGACAGGACTCAGATGTGTTATCTGGCAGTCTGTTTGAAGAAGTTGGAAACTGTATAAAAGTTAACTTTAAAATAAACTCGGGGCCACAGACTTTGAGCTGTGCGCCCTCCTGCATAACTTTCTGTCTTCTTTTCTTCTTAGTCCCCGCTCCCCCTTTCAGGGACCCTCTTCGATCCTGGCAGGCTGGACCTAACAGATAAACAAACAATGATATAAACAGCAATAAATAAGGAACGAACTATTGCCACATTTAGAAATATGGATGAATCTCAACACAATTATGTTGAGTGAAATGAGCTACACACGAAAAAGAATACACATGGCTCCATTTATATATAAGTTTTAGCTAATGCAAACTAAGCTAAAAAGACAGAGAGCTGATGTGTGGTGGCCTGGGGAGGGAGAATGATAAAGGGAGGGATTAGCAAGGGCCACCAGAAAAGCTTTCTTGGTGGTAAATATGTTAATTATCTTATTTGTAGAGATTGTTTTCCTGATGTTCATATATGTTATAATTTATTGTACTATACACTTTAAATATGTGCTGTTTAAGATTTGTCAGTTACACCTCAATAAACTGTTTAAAATAAAGGGGAACCTCAAATTAAGTTGAGTAATCAAGAGTGATAATATGGCAAATTTCTAAACTTTGTAGGAAGACGGGAATGTATCTGCACTATCCATCTGAGATTGAAGGTAATATGAGGACTTTCCTCAAAAACATGGCAAGAGAGTGCCACAATTAGCCTGTTGCTAATTTTATAGTCAAGTTCACAGAGCGAGCCCAGTCCAACAGGCATTCAGGCCAGCTTCTCTGTTCTAAGTATCTTCTAAGTATCTTCAAGACTTATAATAACTTTGTACTAGGCACTGGCTGCTTGACATAATTTTATTTAAAGAATCACTTTGATGCTAAGTGTTTGGTTTTCTTTTTCTAAATAGGAGATTATTAAGTCCTGTGATAATTTTCTCTTTTCTATTCATCTTGACTATTTAGGAAAATGGTACACATGAAAGATTTGGGACTAGATTAATTTAACTTTGGAAGGGCTGAGAAAATGACACACATTCAGTAGAAATCACTCAAGTTTTAGGTGCTAAGAGAACCACAACTCTACCAGGACACAGCAGCAAGGCAAAGAGAGAGACAGGGGGAGGGGAAAGAAGAGGAGAAAGAAACTGAGGTGAGTGGGGGACAAAAAACTTAAACTTTGTCTTTCACATGTTAATTTAACTTAAAAGATTAAATCAGGATTTTATTTAGAAATTAAACAGGGGACTGTTTTTGTATTATCAGAAATTATATTATTTGAAAGCTTTTTATAATGCTGTCATCTGAGCTCATTACATAACTTCTGGTAAACTAAATTGGAAAGGAAGCTTGGTGGTAATAATTACAATATCCTCTGAGCTCTGATTCCTTTGCTCATTTCCCCTTGGACAATTCGCAGCGTACTGTCCCAGCCTCTCCAAACAAAGGAATCTTGTCTCTCAAAGCACAACCCTGTTCACCTCTTCCTTCAGGAGGCTCCAGATGTCCTGCCCTCTCCCCTCGCTGTCACTCACAGGGCACAGTGTGCTGCAGATACTCCCACCACTGCCGAAGCGTGGAGTCTCCCATCATGTGGACAATGCGGCCAGCTAGGCAGCCCAAAATGTTGCTCACAGTAGAGAAGGAACGGCTGGAGCAGGACAGCGAGTGCCACACGTCTCTGTGGTAGAATCCAGAGGGCTTTGCAGCTGGTAGCCCAGGACTGCATGGGCGTCGTGGGGGCAGGGCTATAAGAAAGAGAAAAACAGAACAGAACTAATATTTATAAATTACAAAATGCCAGTCACTCTTCTATGGACTTAACATGCATTATTTCATTTACTCTTTTACAAAAATCCATGAAGTACTGGTCTTACCTCCATTTACAAGTGGAGATACCGAGGCCCTGAATTGTTTAAGCAATTTACCCATGATCAAGAATAGTGACTGGCAGAGATAACATTTTAAACCAAGAAGTCTGACTTTACAGCTCATATTATTAACCACTATGCTACTGCTCTGGCAGGAGGGCTGGGGCTAAATTCCCAGTCAAGGAATAAAAGGAATAAAATCTTCCTAAGTGTATTAGCCCACCCCCACCCCCAGTATATATGCCAGCCCCACTCACCCAGGTTGCTATTTCCTGGGGCTCCCATTCTGATCTGGATTGGAGAAATGCCCTGAGGGAGCACCTTGTCTGTCAC
Source organism: Macroglossus sobrinus (assembly GCA_004027375.1). Taxonomy (NCBI): domain Eukaryota; kingdom Metazoa; phylum Chordata; class Mammalia; order Chiroptera; family Pteropodidae; genus Macroglossus; species Macroglossus sobrinus. The sequence goes on from PVKZ01003049.1 coordinate 51,332, forward strand.
TTTCCTGGGGAAACACCAAGAGTGAACTTGAGGGAGGATGACCAGGTAAAAGCTGGAGTCCAGTATGGGCAGATGATGTTTGATTTGTAATTTCTAATCTGCCTAAGTCCAAAAAGAGTTTGAGGTAGTTACAATACAATTAGCACATTTATAATTTGAGGCGATTACAAGAGTCAGGGGAGTGTTTCCATAGTGAAGTGGTTAGCATGTCTGCTTTGCACACAGAAAGTCCTAGGTTTGCACCCCAGGTAGAGCCATAGATCATACCCCTGGTGCACCAGCCTCCTTCTCACCCCTCTCCTCAGTGCGCCCAGTGCGCCAAGGGGGTGCCAGGCCCCAGATGTGCCAGGCCTGGGTGCATGCCACGATTGTGTGTGAGGGGACACTCCACCTTCATAGATCCAGTTTTTAAGGGGAAATAGTAACATCCATGGGTCAGGGGTAGAAGTGGATTTGGGGAGGAATTAAAAAAAAAAGAGTCAGGAAAAATGATGAAAGAGAAAATCTTGTCAAGAACCTAGACCTCTGCGATCAACCCATCCTTTGGTTCTCAGTTTACTAACAGTCCACGTAGAAAAAGAACATGGAAACTAGATTGTATAGTTCCCCTTCTCTGATAAAGGAGGGTACACAAGCATGCCAGGAAAGACAAACTTTTCCTGGAACTAAATTCTAGAAGGATATGGAACATGTAAAAACTTATGTATGGGATGGCTGAAAGATGGCGGACTAGATAAAAGCAGGGTTTGCCTTCTCCCAGGTCTGCATTGAAATTACAACTAAATTATACAAGAATCAATGTGGAGAATCACCTGAAGTTCAGCTGATCAAAACACATACATCTGATAACATAAAGAACCGCATAAAAGCCAGAATGAGGGGAAAAATCTTGAATCGGGCTGGACCCGCAGTCACAGGTGGTACAGGATTACTGGGAGAGAGTGAGGCTGTAGAGGCTCCCCTGAAAGAGATGGGGGTCCTGGCCTCATACAGAGGCTCCACTTTCCACATTAGGCTTTCTGGCCAAGGCTGAGAAACAAAACAAATATTTCTGACACATAGAATAAACACAGAGAGGCTAATAAAATGAGAAAACAAAGAAACATGCCACAAATAAAACAACAGGAGAAAACTCCAGAAAATAAGCTAAATGAAATGGAGGCAAGCAACCTACTAGAGACAAAGTTCAAAATAATGGTTATAAGGATACTCAATGAACTTATGAGGAGAATGGATGAGATAATGAGAACCTCAACAGAGACAGTAAGCATAAAAAAGGATCAGAAACCATAAAAAATAACCAGACAGAAATGAAGAATACAAAAACTGAAATGAAGAATATACTATAAATTGTCAGCAGTAGATTGGACGAAGCAGAAGATCGAATGAGCAAACTGAAAGACAAGGTAGCAAAATACATCCAATCAAAACAATGAAAAGAAAAAGTAACTTTTAAAAAATGAGGATAGTTTAAGAGACCTCTGGGACAACATGAAGCATAATAGTATCCAGATCACAGGAATACCCGAAGGAGAAGAGAGAGAGCAAGGGATTGAGACTCTATCAAAAAAAATAATGGCAGAAAACTTCCATAACCTGGCAAGGGAATTAGACATACAAGTTTAGGAAGCACTAAGAGTTCCAAATAAGATTAATTCAAACAGATCCACACCCAGAAACACGATAATTAAAATTCCAAATGTCAAAGACAAAGAGTGAATCATAAAAGCAGCAAGAGAAAGGCAGATAGTTACTTACCAGGGTACCCCCATAAGAATATATGCTGATTTTTCAATATAAACTTTGCAGGCCAGAAGGGAATGGCAAGAAATGTTCAAAGTTATGAAAAACAAGAATCTACAACCACGAATACTCTACTCAGAAAGGCTTTAGATTAAAATGAAAGGTGAGATAAAGAGCTTCCCAGACAAGGAAAAGCTTAAGGAATTTATCACCAACAAGCCAGTATTACAAAAAATGTTAAAAAGACTTCTGTAAAAAGAGAAGGGGTAAAAAAGAAAATAGAAAAACAAATATGAATGATAAAATGGCAGTAACTATGTACCTATCAGTAACCACTTTAAATGTAAATGGATTAAATGCTTCAATCAAAAGACATAGAGTAGTGGAAAGGATAAGAAAATAAGACCCACACAGATGCTGTCTACAAGAGACCCACTTCCGATCAAATGACACTCACAAACTGAAAGTAAAGGGATGGAAAAAAGATATTTCACACAAATAATAAAAAAAAAAAGGCCAAGGTAGCAATACTTATATCAGGTAAAACAGATTTTAAAACTAAGGCTATAATAAGAGACAAAGAAGAGCATTGCATAATGATAAAGGAGTCGATAAATGAAGAGGATAACCCTAGTAAACATATTTGCACCCAATATATGAGCACCTAAATACATAAAGCAATTATTGACTGACATAAAAGGAGAGATCAACAGTAATACACTCATAGTAGGAGAATTTAACACCCCACTGACACCAATTGGACAGATCATGGATTTAATAGATATTTTCAGAGCATTTTAACCCAAAGCAGCAAAATACACATTCTCCTCAAGTGCACATAGAACATTTTCAAGGATAGACTACATGTTAGGACACAAATCAAGTCTCAATAAATTTAAGAAGATTGAAATCATATCAACCATCATCTCCAATCATGATGGTATGAAAGTAAAAATCAACTATAAGAAAAAAACTGGTAAATACACAAACACATGGAGGCTAAATAACATGCTACTAAACAACGAATGGGCTATCAATGAGATCAAGGAAGAAATCAAAAGATACGTAGAGACAAATGAAAATGAAAATACAATGACTCAAAAATCTATGGGACACAGCGAAAGCAGTCTTAAGAGGGAAATTCATAGCAATACAGGCTTACTTCAAGAAACAAGAAAAAGCTCAAATAAACAATCTTACCTTACAATTAAAAGAACTAGAAAAAGAACAGCAAACAAAGCTCAAAGTGAAAAGAAGGAAGAAAATAATAAAGATCAGAGCAGAAATAAATTAAATAGTGTTTAGAAAAACAATATAACAGATTAATGAAACCAAGGGCTGGTTCTTTAAAAGGATAAATGAAATTGACAGACCCTTAACCAGACTCATCAAGGAAAAAAGAGAGAGAAATCAAATAAATAAAATCAGAAATGAAAGAGGAGAAATAACTAGACTCCACAGAAACACAAGGATCTCAAGATAATACTACAAGCAATTATATGCCGACAAATTGGACAATCTGGAAGAAATGAATACATCTCTAGAAACACACTCTCCCAAAAAAAAAACAGAAAACATGAACCGACCTATTATCAAGAATGAAAAAGAACCAGTAATCAAAAATTTCTCAGGGAACAAAAGTCCTGGATCAGATGGCTACAAAGGTGAATTTTACCAGACATTCAAAGAAGAATTAACATCTATTCTTCTCAAACTATTTCAAAAAATTCAAGAAGAGGGAAGGCTCCCTAATTTTTTTATGAAGCCCCATTATTTTGATTCCAAAACCAAAAACGTTACAAAAAAAAGGAAACAATAGGCTGATATCTCTTATGAACATTGATGCAAAAGTCCTTAACAAAATATTAGCAAACTGAATTCAGTAATACATTAAAAATATCTTATGCCATGATCAAGTTGAATTTATTCCTGGGATGCAAGATTGGTACAATATCCACCAATCAATTAATGTGATACACCACATTAACAAATCAAAAGATAAAAACCATATGATTACATCAATACATGCAGAAAAAGCGTTTAACAAAATCCAGCATCCATTTATGATAAAAATTCGCAGCAAAGTGGGATTAGGAGGAACATACCTCAACAAAATAAAGGCCATATATGACAAACCTACAGTTAACATCATACTCAATGGGGAAAGGCTAAAAGCATTTTCCTTAAGATCAGAAACAAAGATACCCACTTTCACTACCCCTCTCCAACATTGTATTGGAAGTTTTAGCCACAGCATTAAGACAAGAAAGAGAAATAAAAGGTATCTAAGTTGGAAAGGAAGAAGTAAAACTCTTGCTATTTGCTGATGACATAATACTATATATAAAGAACCCTAAAGATTCCATAAAAAAAAACTGTTAGAACGGATCAATGCATTCAGTAAAGTAGCAGGTTACAAAATAAATATTCAGAAGTCAGTGGTATTTTTATACACCAATGTTGAACTTTTAGAAAGAGAAATTCAGAAAACAATCCCATTTACAACTACATCTAAAACTATAAAATACCTGGGAATCAAATTAACCAAGGAGGTAAAAAACCTGTTCTTAGAAAATTATGTCATTGAAAAAATAAACTTAAGAAGATACAAATAAATGAAAGCATATACCATTTATGTTGGGTAGGAAGAACCAAGATCATTAAAATGGCCACACTACCCAAAACAATCTATAGATTCAATGCAATCACTATTAAAACACCAATGGCATTTTTCAGAGAGCTAGAACAAATAATCTTAAAATTTATATGGAACCATAAAAGACCCTCAATAGCCACGGCGATCTTGAGAAAAAAGAACAAAGTTGGAGGTAGCACACAACCTGATATCAAACTATACTACAAGGCTACAGTAATCAAAACAACATGGTACTGACATAAGAAAAGATACACTGATAAATGGAACAGAATAGAGAGCCCAGAAATAAATCCAGACCTAAATGCTCACTTAATATATGACAAAGGAGGCATGAATATATATAATGGGGTAAAAAGTCTCTTTAATAAATGGTGTTGGAAAAATTGGACAGACATGCAAAGAAAAGAAACTGGACCACCTTCTTACACTGTATACAAGACTCAAAGTGGATTAAAGACTTAAATGTAAGACATGAAACCATAAAATTTCTAGAAGAAAATATAGACAGTAAACTCCCTGATATTGCTAACAGTAATTTCTCTTCAGATATATCTACTCAGGCAAGGCAAACAAAAGGAAAAATAAACAAATGGACTATATCAAACTAAAGTTTTTGTACAGCAAAGGAAACCATCAACAAAACAAAAAGACAAACAACTGATAGGGAGAAGGTATTCCCTAATGATACATCTGATAAGAGGTTAATATCCAAAATACATAAAAAAAAACTCATACAGTATAAAGAACTCATACAACTCAACAACAACAAAAAATCCAATTAAAAAAATGGGTAGAAGACCTGAACAGATACTTCTTCAAAGAGAAAATACAGATGGCCAATAGATATATGAAATGATACTCAAAGTCACTAATCATCAGAGTAATGCAAATTAAAACCACAATGTGATACCATCTGACACCTGTTAAATGGTTATCATCAAAAAATCAAAGAACAACAAATGTTGGCAAGGGTGTGGAGAAAAGGGAACCCTCATATATTGTTGGTAGGATTGCAAATTGGTACTACCACTATGGAAAACAGTCTGGAGGTTTCTCAAAAAATTAAAAATGGTTATATATGCCTTTTGATCCAGCAATCGCACCTCTGGGAATTTATCCAAAGAAAGCCAAAACAATAATTTGTAAAGATCTATGCATCCCTATGTTCATGGCAGCACAATTTACAATAGCTAAGATATGAAAGCAACTTAAATGCTCATCAACAGATGAGTAGATAAAAAAGTTATGGTTCAGTCTATTGCCATGCCACCCTGAACAAGCTGGAAACCATCTGACCTCTAAAGCTAAGTAGGGTCGGGCCTGGATAGAACTTGGATGGGAGACTACCTAGGAAGACCAGGTGCTGTAGGCATAAAAAAAATAAAAAGTAAGGGATTGTAAACTGACAAGGTCCTTGCAACTGTGAGGTCAACCAACGGTTGTCTCTCCTAAAAAAAAAAAAGTTATGGTTCATATATATACAATGGAATATTCTTCAGTCATTAAAAAAAATGAAATCCTATCATTTGCAGTGACATAGATGTACTTAGAAGTTATTATCCTGAGTGAAATAAGTGAGAGAGAAAGATAAATACCATATGATTTCACTTATATGTGGAATCTAAGGAACAAAAAGAGCAAACTAATCACAAACAGACTCACAAATATAGAGGACATTCTGGTAATAGAGTGGAGGTGGGTCAGGGTGCTGGGAGAAAGGGGTAAAAGGTTAAAGAAGTACAAATTAGTAGTTGATGGTCACGGGGCTGGAGAGCACGGCATAGGGAATGCATTTAGCATTAATATAATGGCTAGGTAGAGAGCCAGAGGAGAGAAAGAGCAATTAAGGGGAATCATTTTATAAACTGTATAAATGTCTAACCAATGTACTGTACACTTGAAACAAATAAAATAAAATAAAATAAAATAAAATAAAATAAAATAAAATAAAATAAAATAAAATAAAATAATCTATATATGAATATTCATGGAAGTTTTAGTCATAATAGTCAAAAACAATGTCCTTCAATGGTGAATGATTAAACAACCTTATAAGTTAGCATACCGGGCAGCAATAAAAAGGAATGGATTATTGATACATGCTATAACTATTTTCCATTGTAAGTACTAATTCTGTATCAATTATATGTGCTAAAAATATCATCTTCCAGTCTATATCTTGACTTAAACTATGTTTATGAAACTTTTTGCCATGAAGAAGTTTTTGATTTATATATCATCCAATTTGTGAATTTTTTAAATGATTTGTGACTTTTGTAATGTCTAAAACACTATTTTCCTGACCCAAATCATAAAGATATTTTCTACTATTATATTTTCTAAGTTTTAAGGTTGTTTTTTCACATTTAGGTTTTTAATCCTTCTGACATTGATCTTTATGTATATACTGTGAGGTTCAGATCTAATTATATTTTCTGTTTATTTACTAATCTTTGCATTCCCCATTGTTTTGAATGCCTATTATGTTTAAATAAAGTTAGTTGTCTTCATGGATTTAGTCTCTTCTATAATGCCTAAAAATGCCACATGTCATGTCAAGAAACTTACCTAAAACTATTTCACACATAAAATTTGAAATATAGAGGGAAAAAGGTATACCACAATAATACTAAGCAAATGAAAGCTGTTATATCAATATTCATAGTGTAAAAATTAGGCCTTAAGATAAAAAGCAAGACAGTAATATAAATAATTTACCATTAACGTGAAATAATCACAAAGTTTAATGTACTTAACAACAGAGCCTTGAAATCTATAAAATGAAAACTGCATGAATTATAAAGAGAAACAGTCAAATCTACAGACACAGTATAATACACTTATGTCTGAAACTAATAGATTAAACAAACAAAAATTTAGTGAAGATTTATTATTTGGAATAAAAATAAACTTAAACTAAATCAAATAAATTCAGGATTTCATTCTGAAATGGAGAATACAAACCATTTTCAGGGATATTCGAATACAAACAAAAAATTAGTTATTTGTTGAGTCAACAAATAAATTCTCAACAAATTTCAAAGAATCAATATCAGAATCTATATTTCTAGTCATAATGTGCTGGCTGGAAAATTACTGTTTGGCTATCGCCCATGGGAACATAGGCTGTCACCCATAGAAACAACATTCTAACAATAAGCTTTCTGCTTATGTACCCCCGTTTGCACACCCAACCTGTGGGTCAACAGGTAGTGAATAGAAGAAAAATAGACCTTTGTCTTCAGATAGAATGAAGAATGGGATTTTGGGCTTAAAAACCCTGTACCTCTACATTTCAGGGCTGTTTAATTTGGGCTCTGCATACCCCTGGCAGACCCAACGGGCTGAATAAAGAGCATATTTCCTATAACTCACTGAGTTCTGGTGGTCTGTGTGTCTTTTGGGGGCTGGCGGCTACAACAGTAAGACAAATAAATTAAGAAAAACACAATAGCCACTTCCCTACTCCATAGTCAGAAACTAAAAAAAAAAAAAAAAAAAAAAAAAAAAAAAAAAAAAAAAAAAAAAAAAAAAAAAAAAAAAAAAAAAAAAAAAAAAAAAAAAAAAAAAAAAAAAAAAAAAAAAAAAAAAAAAAAAAAAAAAAAAAAAAAAATCTAAATAATTCATGAGTTAGAGAGGAAATTGTAGAAGTAAAAAAACTTGCCAGTAAATCAGTCACAGAGAAGTAGTATCTCCAGGCGCCAGCCCCAGGAAAGCACTGACCACCACCAGGATGCAGATAACGAAACTGCCTGCTAGGCCAGATTGATCTAAGAGTTTCCCAAGGACATTTTTCTTTGTGTAGGACATTTATCCTTGTATAGGACATGTATCTTTGTGTGAGACCTTTACGGTGAACATCTGCTTTCTGTAATCTGCTAGCTTGCTTGTTCAGAAGACCACCAGGATATGGTCTTAAGCTTTACAAACTGCCTCCTCTGAAAGCTCGGGGCTAATCTCCTTTGACCCTGCTTGGTAGAGTCAGTCCCCGGCCAGCTAATAAAGGCTCATAATTCTCTCTGATTCAGCTCTGTGGGTCCCTGTTCTCACCTGCTCCATAACAGGCCCAAGTGTTCACATAAACCCTTACATTGAACTGAGAATTCTGGACAAAAAAAATTTTTTTTAATACTTTAAAAAATAGATTTTTAAATAATTGAAGAACTAACAAAATAGAGAATTTTCAGATGAATATCTAAGTGCTGGCAGGAATTTAAACAAATAAATGAAGTACTCAAGCCACTTTTGCCCTGGAGTCATTTGTTCTGCCTTGAATATCTCATCTCTTATCTTTCCTGGAGAACTCCTAAACTTCAGATCAATTGTAACCTTCCCTAAATAAACAACCTTAATATAGAGAGGAGGCAAGAGAATTAAAAATGTTAATCAAGCTACTTCAGAGACTACAACATGCAGCCCTCCCTCCAGGCCAGGAGGACAACTTCAGAACAAAGGAAGATTTCTGCTGGGATTGCTAACAGCCCAGCCCCACACCTGGGAAGGGGAAACAGGAACCAAGAGTCATTCCCTATGGCTAAAACCATGGGGGAACCTATGGATTAAAGGCTGGGAACTGCCAGCAGGCCTTTCACTCTATACTTTTCTTACCTCTTCACACTGTATATTCTTCCTCTACTTCGCTGTATGTCCATAACAAAGAAGATGGGTTAACAAAGTCTAATTTTAAATATAACTCACAGGTTCTAAAAATTGATAAATAAACTGAATTCCCCTAACACTCAGGGTCCCTCTCAGGACCTTTATTCTGTCTCTCGCTGTCCCTCTCTCTACCTCTGAGAGGAGACCACACTCTGTCTGTGGAGTGTTACCCCTCTCCTAATAAACACTCCTTTTAACTCTAACTTTGGCGTGTGTGTTGAATCCTTTCCACACTCTTCCATCAAAGGACCTTCTTCTCTTGGTACAGGGCTTGATCTCCCCACCACTCAGGAAAATTTGCCTTGTCCTCAGCATCAACCTGACTGGTTTCTTGTGGTATATGTATGTTTAAAAATGTCTATCATATTATATAATAAGTGCTCAACAAACACAGGTTGAATGAGTATAAATAAATGAGTAGTATAAAATGGGGAGGGCTATTGGGTCACAGAAACAATATTTAGAAAGCAGGATGTGACGTAGAGTTTGGACAGGCATCTCAGATTCTGTGTTTTCTTACCATGCCAGCAGGGCCTCATCATGTAGTGTAGTCACATTCAAGTAATGTCCACTTGAATGCCCAACTAAAGAGTTGCAGGGCAGGGTAGGGGGTTGAGCACAGAACCAGAGCTCACTGGAATCCACATCTTTGTACTGGCAGATAGGCCCTGTTGCTCCAGTTGCCTGAGGGTCAACATTGCAAATCACAGTCTCTTCAGTTCCTGTAGGTCCCCGGAAATACCCTCTGAAATCAACTGTGGCCCTTTTCTCTCTCCAGATTCTTCGCAGAACCCCAATTGCCTCACTGGAGTGGATCAGCCGCACTTGCACCTGGGCCAGCCCAGCCCAGAGCAGGGGGAAAGACAGCAGGTATGTGCCATTCTCCAGATCCTGGACATCCCCAGGGACCCCTGCTTTCAAGTCAGGACCCAGCAGCTGTGCTCGAAATAGATCCCCGCCATGGGTCTTGGGCTTGCCCTGATGATCTCTGGCCACAAGGATGGCCTCCAGGTAGCCTCCTAGGGCATAACTGGCCTGGGCAGGACCCCTCAGGTGGTAGGTGGAGGTCTGGGGGCTGGTGGAGGCCAAAAGGTTCCCCCCATCTCCTGGGGTTGGAGGCCAGAACAGAAGATGGGTCAGGTTGGCAAGCTCCTGAGGGAGAGAATACAAGAGGGAGAGAGATTCTGTGGACATGGAGGCAGATTTAGATGCAGGGCGGGGTGCTGGTGGCTGAAAGATGGTGTTGTTAGGCCAGGACATCTTGAAATAGAGGATCTGTGGGTAGAGAAAGGAAAATCCATCAGTGGTTTGTGTTTCTCACCCTTTCTTCTGGGAAGGAGATTTCTACTCATTGAAACTAGTCACCTCTGCCTGGAGTCCTGTTCTGCCTGCACCATGCTGTCTATCACTCAGGCTAGTATCTAAGTCATTACCACATTTATTTGAAAGGAGCACCTCATGTGAAGGTGAATTTATATCTCTGGATTTCAACTGTCTCCTTATCTCAGCCTTATTCCCTCCACTACTCCCACAACATATACAGAGATATGTGCAGGCCTGCATTCAACTGTCACGTCTCTAGCTTTCCTCATCCTTCACAAGTCTTGCTTGCCTCCCAGAACCTGGCATTCTGATTGTCTCCTTTTTTCTTCCTAGTCTCTCCACCACTCCACTCCACCATCTCTGCCCCAGATATCTGACAGAAAGCAAGTCCATTCTCAGTGCTTCTGAGGGTTATAGAAGAAGGAGGTTAGACCATCCTGTAGGGAACTCCCTCTCTAATTGGGCTCTGTGAATGAAAGAAGCCATTCAACCAAAGAAACCATAGGAAAAGCTGTAGAAAGGCATCAACAGAAATGTGTGTTGGAAAAAGGACTGAGATTTAGCAGATTTTTTCTAGGAAGAAATAGTGTTTGCTATGACAAAGAGTCTCCTCCAGGGGCCCAGAACTCTAATATATTTGGAGAAACACAAAGTCACAAATACAGACCAGAAAAGTGTAATGAGCAGTATATAGGAAGAGCAGTAGAGAGAGGTCATATTTTGTGCAATAGAAGGTGGTAGTGGATGGTGAGAGGGAGCCAATGTGTCTGGCCTATCAGATATTCATCTAACCCACTAATAGTCCTATCTACTCAGGCAACTATCATTCAGAAAAGAAGCAACCCACTGACACATCTCAAATTCCATGGCAGCACCTGGAGGGTGTGTTTGAAGCTACAGTCTGTGTTTTGATCATTTGATGAGCCAACACAGAATTGGCCCATCTCTGGGCAGGAGAGGAGCAGGGATCAACATCATAGCGTCTGGGCTCAGATTCAGTACTATGTGGTTCCTTGGGATGCTTGGCTCACACAGGCCAGTGGCATCCTGGGAGAAAGTATACCTGGTAAGGCGTCTTCTTGGACCTGTTCACAGGCTCTCATCCTAGGCTAGGACAATGTTGGAGGAGTGTAGGGCATAAACTGATAGATCACAAATCAGAATGGCTTCCTGTCCATCCTAACAAAGGGAAAATACGTGCAGATTAACATGTCCCATTTCCCAGAAGCAGAGACTGTTTTTGCCACCTGTCACTTGCAGCTTTGCTACCATACAAAGGGTCCTAAAGATTTGAACTGACCAGTAAGAGTGGCCAAAAGTTCAGGTTACAGAAAATTTTAACAAATTTGAAAGAGAAAGACAAAAAATATCTGTTAAACTTGCCAACAATCATTAGATGTGGGAAGTTACATGAATGTTTGTTTTATTATTCCTGACATATCATATACATTTTACTTGTATTCTCTGGTATGTGTAAAATATCTCATAATAAAAACAAATTAAAAAAAAAATTTATGCTTAATTTCTCTTTAACCAGAGAGGAACTATAAAAAGAAAAATATGATCTGTCTAGATAGAAATAAAAAGAGAAAACTTCTTTAAAGTAGCAGAAAAAAATTCAGGATCCTCTTTTCCCCCATGAATACTCAGATTCAGCAACAATTCTCAGACCAATCCCCTTCTTGAGAAATAAAAAAAAACTAATTGAAACTAATTTGCCTACACTCTAGGCAAATGTGAAATCAGACTTACCAAAGTTGGTGAGTAGATTCAGAACACCCTCTTGCCAAAATCTCTACCCCTGGTGCACTGCCATATGATCAGAAAGAGAACCCCTAGCTCCCAGCTTCTACTAGGAAAGGATCACAGCAGGTCCATTGGTCCATTGCCCCAACTTTTCCTTAAAGCTTCTCAGACTGTGCTGGCTGGAAGATTCTTGCTTAAAATTTATTACTTACTAGAGATTACTGTTTAGCTATCGCCATGGGAACATAGGCTTTTCATTATGGGAACATAAATATTCTACTAACAAGCTCTCTGCTTCTGTACCCCTGCTTGTACACCCGTCCTGTGGGTTGACAGGTAATGAATAAGACCTTTGTGTTAAGACAGAATGAGGAATGGGATTTAGGGCTTAAAAACCCTGTACCTCCACATTTTTCTGCTGCTTAATTTGGGGTCTGCGTATCCCTGGCAGACCCAGCTGGCTAAATAAAGTGTGTATTTCCTGTAACTCACTGATTTCTGGTGGTCCGTGTATCTTTCAGGGGTTGGTGGCTACAACATTTGGAGGCCCCAGCAAGATCTCGGGGAGTGGCCCTGGGATCTAAGACCTGAACAGCCTTTGAAACGATTGCTGTCCCTGCTGCATATTCAAAGGGGTGGCCAACCTGAGACGTGCCAGGGCCCTTGAATGCTGTGATGGGGTCAGTACAATCATCAAGAACGCAACCTTTAGGACATGCTCTTTGTTCCTGGTCCAAACAGGAACTGGAATCTCTGAGGCCTCAGCATCTGGATGAAAGATACATTTTTGTTTCTGTTGACCAGTCATTGGGGGTCCGTGGAGAGACTGGACACAGTCATATCTCCAGGACCATGGCCAGTCCACGGGATGCCACCTCCTGTGCCCTGTTGTCGAGTTCTGTTTATTGTTTCTGGTCTTGTCTAGGTTGTAGGTGGCAGACTTCTCTGGGTCCACCTATACCCCAGAGTGTTTCGTCTGAGTGTCTGTTTTGTGTTTTCTGCACAAGCGATGGGAGGAAGCCCGAGTTCACAGAAGATGCGCTTGGGGTGTCTCCTGTGATATTTCAAAGAAGGGTTTGTAGATGGAGCTGATTATGGCATAAAGTTTTCTCCAGGCAGACTAAGAATATTGTATGAAGTCAAGTAGCCATCTTTTGGTGTAAACTGGCATCCAGAGGGCTCCTTTGATAAGGGTTTGGTGAGGAATGTTTGGAAGATTGTCACAAGATATCCAGGACATCCCAATCAGTTTCCCTACATTGATCAATGGTTAAATCTTGTTCAGAAACCCCCTCCTTGGCTCCGCCAGTGTGCCCTCTCTCTAGGGGCACAAGTTTTAGTTGTAGGTACCCTTAAACATGCAGCAACTGAATTTCCAAGATAGCCCAGTCCCTCAGTCCTCCAATCTCCACCGGAAGACAGTGACCTTTCCCCACCCTATAATCCAGGACAACAGAGGCCCAATAACACCGCCTCACCTCCTGGAACATGGGCAGGTAACCCCTATGGGCCTCTTGCTCCAGCTCTGGGTGGGGCACCAGCTGATACCACCACCCTGGCTATTCTCCCCTTAGGAGAAGCACCACCCCAGGGGCCATTACACTGACAGGCCCTTTATGGTTTACCTGCCCTTCTTGACAACTGGAAGATACAGAATCCGCCTTTCTCCAAGAAACCCCAGGCATTGATGGGACTCTTAGAGAGTGTCTTTCAGACTTACCGCTTCACTTAGATGATTGTCAACAGCTTTTAATTACCCTCTTTACTGCAGAAGAATGTGGATGCATATGGAGGCAGAAGCACAAAAGATAGCTGCAGGAGGGAGGGGAATTGAGGAAGCACGGGAACAGTTTGAGGAGGAATTTCCCTCCACCTGCCCAGATTGGGGACACAATTCTCAGGCGGGGAAAACAGCACTAGATTGGTACCACCAGATTCTAATTGGGGGAATTAGGATGGCTCTCATCAGCCAAATAACCTTTCTGAGATAATTGAAGTTATATGGAGACCTCAAGAGTCCCCCGGAGCATTTCTTGAATGACTACAGGAGGTGTACCAGGTATACACCCCCACTGATCCTGAAGCCCCTGAAAACCAGCGAGCAATTAATGTAGCCTTTGCTAGTCAGGCAGCCCCTGATATCTGGTATAAATTGCAAAAAATTAGAAGATTTTGCAGGGATGAACCTGTCCCAACTGGTTGAGATAGCCCAGAAGGTGTTCAACAACAGGGAGGCACCGGATGACCCCAAATGTATAGCTAAAATAATGGTAACTGCCATACAGGAGATCAGGGAAAACTAGGGCACGGCAAGGGAAGTCAGAAAGAAGCCCACATAAGGGTTACACACCCTTAGGAAAAAATCAATATCCCTACTGCAAGAGAGAAGGCCATTGGAAGAATGAATGTTCTGAGAAAAATGTGAAAGACCAGGGAAACCACAAGACTAAAATTCTTGTCACTGAGGAAGAGGACTAACAGGGCCAGGGCTCCTACACACTAAGTCACCAGAAGCCCAGGGTAGACTTAAAAGTTGAGGGAAAACCTGTTAACTTCCTAGTGGACACAGGGGCTGCCCACTCAGTGTTACTTGACCCAGGGGGATTCTCGGGCCAACTAACCTGGATGCATTTACCACAAGGATTAAAAAATTCTCCTACCCTATTTGATGAGACCCTAAGTACAGATCTCCATCCCTTCTGTCAACATAATTCTGGCTATACGTTACTCCAGTATGTTGATGATTTACTATCAGCAGCTGAAACTGAGGAGACCTGTCTCGCAGCCACTAGGGACTTAACTCAGCACCCGGGTACCCGAGGGATACGGGTACTGGGTCTCAGCTAATAAAGCCCAGCTGTGCACCCAGTCGGTGGCTTACCTTGGATATACCCTCAAAGGAGGTAAATGGACTCTCTCCCGGCAGAGGATTGAAGCCTTTCTCCAGATTCTGGTACCCACCACCAAGAGACAGGTAAGAGAACTCCTTGGGGTGACGGGCTACTGCAGACTTTGGATTTCTGGGTTTGCAGAGATTGCAAAGCCCCTGTACTCGGCTACAGGAGGAAATCAGCCCCTCAATTGGACAGAGACAGAACAGAAGGCCTTTGATCTTCTCAAGCAGGCACTCATATCAGCCCAACCCTTGCTTTTCCAGATATCACCAAGGGATTTCATCTTTTTATAAGTGAGACCAAGGGAATTGCCAAAGGGGTCTTAACCCAAACACTAGGCCCATGGCACCAACCAGTAGCCTATCTATCAAAGAGACTAGACACGGTGGCCTCCGGATGGCCACTCTGCCTATAAGCCATAGCAGCAACGGCTCTCCTAGTCAGAGAAGCTGACAAACTCACCCTTGGGTAGAGTCTAGACATTACTGCCCCTCATGCGGTGGAGGCCCTTCTCTGCAGGAGTCCAGAATGGTGGATGACTAACTCCAGAATCACTCAATACGAGGCTCTCCTCCTCAACCAGGCAAGGATCAGCTTCTCAAAAGCTACTGTTATTAACCTAGCCAATCTGTCACCAGACCCAGACCCCGAAACCATCATTCATGACTGCACAGATTTCACTGATGCTGTGTGTTCCTCGCGGCCAGACCTCAAGGACTTCCCTCTGCCTGAAGCCAAGGAAGTTCTGTTCACAGACAGGAGCAGCTTCATGCAGGAAGAAAGGAGGTATGCTGGGGCAGCGGTCATTACTCTAACTGGCACTATCTGGTCACAGGCTCTTCCCCATGGAACTTCTGCACAAAAAGCAGAACTCATCACCCTCACTGAGGCACTAAGATGGGGAAAGGATAAGACAGTCACAGTATACACTGATAGCCAATAAGCCTTTGCCACTGCACATGTACACAGAGCCATCTACAAGAAAAGAGGGTTCTGGCTTCGGCTGAGAAGGATATCAAGAACAAGGGGGAGATCTTAGCCTTACTTGAAGCATATAGATGCCTAAGGTTCTTGCTATTGTTCTTTGTAAAGGGCATCAAAAAGGAAATAGTCCTGCGGCTAAGGAAAACCAATGAGCCAATGCAGAGACAAGAACAGCGGCCACAAGGCCAGTGGGGCCCCCACCACATCTACTGACTGTTGTCTCTTACCCAGAACTGCTTTTATCTCTGACCTATACAGTGGAGGAGAACATATATTTTCAAGATAAGGGAGCCACTAGGAACCAACAGGGGTGGTGGATGACCCCAGATGGAAAGACTGGGCTCTCATGGCCCTTGGAAGGACTCTCCACCAACTACACCAGACCACACACCTAGGGCGAACTAAGATACTCCAAGCTTTAGACCCCTACTTTCACTTGTTAGAAGGGAGAATAACTGCAGAGGAGATTGCCTCACGATGCCCGGCTTGTGCCCAAGTTAATCCAAAGAAGGGGAAGATAGAAGAACCTAGGCATAGAAAAAGGAGAACTTATCTGGGGGACCACTGGGAAGTAGATTTCACTGAGGTAACCCTAACTGTGGGGGGCTACAAATATTTACTTGTTTTTATAAACACCTTTTCAGGATGGGTAGTGGCCTTTCCTCCCATGAAAGAGACTGCCTTAGTAGTTACTAAGAAGCTACTACAAGAAATTCTCCCTTGATTTGGTCTCCCCAGAACTTTACGGTCAGATGATGGGCCAACCTTCGTAGCAAAGATATCACAGCAATTGACTAGCTACCTAAATTTGTGATGGAAACCACTGCGCCTACCCCAAAGTTCGGGCCAAGTAGAGCAAATGAATTGGACCCTAAAAGAGACATTAGTCAAGTTAGGATTAGAAGCTGGTGGGACCTGGGTAGAACTTCTTCCCTTTGCTCTTCTCCAAGCCAGGTGTACTCCATATATCAATGGATTCACCCCATTTGAAATTTTCCTTGGAAAACCCCCACCTTTAGTACCTAGAATAGAAGATGAGAAAAAGGCAGAACTATGTAACCTTGTCTTACTTAAGTCCTTACAGGCCCTTCAAAGTATACAGAAGATTTGGTCCTAGGTTCATGCTGCCCACTCAGATCTGGAGAATGGACTTCCCCATCAGTTTCACCCTGGGGACTCTGTATGGATCTGGAAGTTCACTTCCAAAGGACTAGAACCTAACTGTCTACCTGATGACACCCACTGTTAAAGTAGACGGCATCTCATCATGGATTCTTCACTCACACATGAAGACAGCACAAGAGTGGACAGCTCAGGAAGATGGGCCCTTAAGACTAAGACTCAAGTGTATATAAGTCTAGCCCTCTGTTTCTTCCTTTTTTCCTGTTTAGCCCAGGCACCCAAAAACATACACCAGCCTAGAGTGTGGGAACTTATAGTAACCGAGACCAGTGAAATTGTTGCCCAGAACTTTACCAGCCACGGTACTCCAGAGATTCGAGTACACTTGTGCTGGCTTACCAGAGACACCCTCGCCATTGCAACAGCTGGACACCACCTTGGATCAGGATCTTTCATAGGCGGAGTTTTCATAGGTGGAGGAGTGTACTTAGACTACAAGGGGGGGACCCGGCTGTGGGATATTATCAGTTGAGAAAAGCCTCTTAGGGATAGGGCTCTATATTTTCCTCAAGGATGTTATCCAGGGATATCTGGCCGTATGAAAAATAGGGAACTTAAATGTGAGGGCCAAAGCCAATTTTCTTGTGCTAACTGGGATTGTGAAACTATCTCTACTATAGATAATTATAAAAAGCAGAATGATAATCATATTAGGTTAATAGGAGGACCAAGCCCCTCCACATGCTCTTTTGGGTCTTGCAATCCTCTCATAATCACCATCAAAACCGGTAGCCCTGAGGGACAACACTATTGGCTCACAGGACAGACATGGGGTATCAGATTATATAAAAATGGGTATGATTCAGGATTACATTTTACTATACAGGTTAAGGATCCTCCTAGGAAAGCTCACCCTATAGGACCCAAAAGACCACTTCTAGTCCTAGGACTACCCCCAAAATCTTACATCAAAGAGAACTCTTGTTTCCGGTGCAACTCCAACTCCAACTTCAGCTCTAGCTTCTCCAGGTAGTAACCTAACAGCTATTAAACCCCAGGCATTTGACCAGCCACAGCCAGAACCAGAAGGAGAATTAATAACTATGTTAACAACAATACACAAGGTCTTAAATAAGACCTCCCCAGACATAGGACAAGATTGCTGGTTGTGCCTAAACCCAAAACCCCCTTATTATGTCAGGGTAGGAACTCCCCTAAACCTAACTGAGCTCAATAGTACACAAGGCTGTGAATGGGAAACTCCTTGACTCACTTTAGGAGAGATATACAAGGAAGAAGAACCTGCCTGATTTCAAAGGACTATTCCAAGCTGTTGGCACAGTCACCTTACTTTGATAACCGTAAACATACTATCAAAGTATCTACTCAGGGAGTAAATACCATAAGGCTCCAAATAATACTTGGCTAGAATGTGATAGTGGGCTCACTCACTGTGCTGCATCTGTTCTTTTCAACTCAGGTGAGGCTAATATTTGTATCCTAGTCTTTGTGCACCCCCACATGTCCCTTTACAATGGGGCCGGAAGGCAGACTCCACTTCTTCCATCAGGACAGGTTACAGAAACGGGCTGTACCAGTCTTAGTATCCCTTCTTGTAGGACTCGGAATAGCAGGCTTCTGCGGGTATAGGTACTACTGCTCTCATCAAGGGAGAAAATGAATTACGTGAAATTGGAATATAGATAGATATATTCCAATATATCAAGGATATCAAGACCTTAAAAGACACCATCAACAGGCTAGAACTTCAAGTCAATTCACTAGCAGAGGTAGTCCTCCAAAATAGGAGGGGTTTAAATTTATTATTCTTAGAGCAAGATGGGTTATGTATGACTCTAGGTAAAATCTGTTGCTTCTGTGCCAGTAACTCCAGAGTAATTAGAGAAAGCTTACAACTAGTACAGAGAAATTTAGATACCAGGGAAAAACAGAGACTAGAATCAAATAACTGGTTTCATAGGATGTTCAGTTGGTCACCATGGCTAACAACCCTTCTATCTGCTATAGCTGGATCTTTAATCCTCCTCCTCCTCTTACTAACTTTTGGCCCGTGTTTCTTCAATTTCTTGTTTGCATATATAAGGAAGAGAATTAATTCTATTAAACTTTTAGTATTATAAAATAGAGGATATGAGCAAATTCCACATGAAGAATAGAATCAAGGATTTGATTTTCTGCTAAGGCCAGTATGGGGAATCTGCTGGCTGGAAGATTCCTGCTTAAAATTTATTACTTACTAGAGATTACTGTTTAGCTATCACCATGAGAACATAGGCTGTTAATTATGAGAACATAAACATTCTACTTACAAGATCTCTGCTTCTGTACCCTCACTTGCACACCCGACCTGTGGATTGACAGGTAATAAATAAGAGAAAACAGACCTTTGTGCTAAGACAGAATGAGAAATGGGATTTAGGGCTTAAAAACCCTGTACCTCCACATTTTTCTGCTGCTTAATTTGGGGTCTGCATACCCCTGGCAGACCCAGCTGGCTAAATAAAGAGTGTGTTTCCTGTAATTCACTGATTTCTGGTGGTCCGTGTGTCTTTCCATGGCTGGCGGCTAAAGCAAGAGGACTGGCTTCGGTCTTTCCAGTTTTGGAATGCTGATGAGATCAGCACAATCTAGCTGCTTGGGAGAGAACACTAGTAGCTACTACAGCTCCTCCCTCTGGCTCAGCACAGCTCCCTATACTGGTTAAAAGAAGCCAGACACAAATATTGCATGATCCCCTTTATATGAAGTTTCTAAAATTGTCGAATTTAGAGTCAAGGAGTGGAATAGTGTTTGCCAGGGTCTAGCGAGAGGGAGAAATAAAAGTTTCAGTTAAGCAAGATGAATAAGTTCTACAGATCTGCTGTAAAACATTGTACCTATAATACTGTATTATATACTTTAAAAATTGTTAAGCATCTAGATCTCATGTTAAGTGTTCTTATCACAAAAAATATAATTTTAAAATAACAAAATAATTTCTTTTAATCAAAGACACCATTAGAGTGAAAAGCAGGCATGACACAGCTGGAGAAGATATCTGCAACATACACAACAAATGAATGAGCTTGTATCCAAAAATAAAAAGAATCCCTACAAATTAATAAAACAGACAATCCAATTAAAAATGAATAGAAGATACTGTAATAGCAGTTCACAATAGAAGAAATTCAAATGACCAGTAATTATATGAATAGGTGCCCAGCTGAATTAGTAAGAAAAGGAACGCAGATTAAAATCACAACGAAATACCTTTCTGTATTCAAAGAAAGGATATGACTTATGAACAATACCAGTGTTGCTGAAGATTTAAAGCAACTGAATCTCTCATGTTGTTCAGTTGAGAGAATAAACTAGGAAAACCAGTTTGGAAAACTGTTTGGCAATATGTACTAAAATTTAACATATGCATACCTAAGGACCAAGTGATTTAGCTTGTTGGTATATCCACAACAGGAAGGCATGTATATGTGCACCAAGTAATATTTAAAATAGCCAAAATAAAAACAGTTCAAGTGAAAAAAAAATGTCCATCAACAGTAGAATGGATAAATAAATTGTCATACATTCATACACTGGAGTACTAGAATTGAAATGAAAAATTAACTAATAATAGCTTTATGCTACAACATGGATGAATTTCATAAAAATATTGAATGAAAGAAAACACATAAAAGAGTACATAGTGTATAATTACATTTCTATAAAATGCAAAGTCAGGCAAAAATTATAATGTTTGTAGTTGGAAAGAAGAGGGGGTGGTAGGGACAGAGGGAGCCACTGTGATTCATATATTTTTTATATATGTTATAATTCAACTTTTTTAAAAGGTGGAAAGTATTGGCCGCTGCACCAAGATGTCTCACTCCCTTCACAAAGGAAGGTTACTCTGGAAATGAAATCAGCACTTTTTTTGGAGTTGATTATGAAGGAATTTAAGAATTAAGGTTTTCCTGTCAATTCCTCCATGCTGTTAGAATAAAGACCAGTTTGACAACCTATCTTGCCATATCAAGCACTTTTTAACAGAAACCAGAAATCCATATTTTCATGTGAAATCTCCTACTGTTTAAATATCAATAATTCATTCAACTACTTTAAACCTGAATTTAAACAGGCCAAGCAAAATGCATCTATAGCTACATTAAGCCCAGAACTCCAGTTGTGACCTATGGACAAAAAGGGAAATGCTTTCTTCTGGAGGTATTCTTAGTTTCTTGCCATATCTAAGTTCCTAAAAAGCACAACAAAGGTCACTCCAGCCAATTGCCCACTCTATCCAGACAAAGATTTTTCTTCCCGAAGCATTCCCCAGCCCCCAACTCCCCCACTCCCACCACCCCTGCCTCTTTTCTCTGTGCTAAAAAGCAGGACTAAACATCACAGACTTCTATTTCTCTTACACTGCTCAGAAATGTGAGAGAGCTAAGAACAATGTGAATTGCATTTTTCCCCCTCCACTCAGATTTCCCCGGAACAATCTCTTCTGGGTTTGTGTTTCTAATACCTTAATAGAACCCAACTCCCACCTTCTCACCCTCCTAAGGATGACATCCCACCCTGAAATTGCTGGAGTTACACGGGGCACAGGGAAGGAGATTGAGAGCTCCCTCAGTTCCCTCTCTCGGGTTAAGGCAGTAATAAATCCAAACTTGAGGTTGTACAGGAAAGAACAAATGAGCCAGCAATGACAGGGACAGAGGCCATGGCAGTACTCACCCACACCAGAATGACCAACCCCACAGTCAGCATCTTGTCCCCCTTGCATCGTCCTGTGAATACAATCATGGCAGCCTAGCCTCCTCACTAAAATATCTGGTATGAACCTTGGATCTAGGCAGAGCACAAAACAACGAAAGTTTAATAGGAATCCCAGTTACAGAGTGAGTTAACTCTAGTAACGTTCCAAATGTAGTAAACATTTTGCCTGATATTGCAAACTATTGCATGCTTTCTAGACTTTGAACCCATTGCAGCTTCCTGTAAGCAGGCAGATCTATTCTGGAATGCCAATTCATTATAGTGCTTTTACTGATGTATTTTGATTCTATAATGGGCAGACTTTCGCATGAGGGAAAGTTACCAGAGTTAGTTCACTCTAATATTAGGAGGACCTATTCATCCTTCTTGTGACCCAAAGTTGTGACAGAAACATGTAGCAAACAGCAAGCAAAGTCACTGAGGATCTAGATGATCAGAAGCACTACAACTAGGGAGATTAATAATTAATCCTCCTGCAATAGTAGAAGGTAGGAAGGGGCAAAGATACAAGGTTGCCTGGTCCTTAGTAGCTGAGTAAGACAGAGGCTATGGCAGTAGCAGCTGGCAGCTGCAGATGCCTTTTACAGGGGCCGTGTCCGCGAGCAGACTTTCATGGTGATGGACCTGCTCGCTCTGAGCACCAGTGCCTGGTGACCACCAGACACTTACTGGGGGATACTGACTTGTCAGAGCGAGGGCTGGAGGCAAAGTTTCTCTGAGGCAGAGGTGCCAGCAGTATCCATTATTCCTTTGTTGAGCCCTCTCCCATCTCTAGTGAGCAGGTGCAGTGCCGCCATAGCTGAGACATCATCAAACTGGATAACAGAGGTCCCCCCATCCAGATAATTCCCTGAAACTCCATCTCCCCCAACTCGCAGCCCTACCCAAGCCACATACAGGTGTGTTTTTACTTAGTCAGTTGCCCCTTGCTGAGCAGCATCTAGATTCACATTGGTGGCAGCTGGCCTCAGCTTCTGGTGTGGCCTCTTGAGGCAACTATAAGCACAGCATCTGTGGATTGCTTTCTGAATCTTAACAGGTGGCCCCAGAGGGACACAGGCTGGTACTAAAATTGGCCTGCAGCTGAACCCCTCTCAAGACTGTGCTGCTGGACACCTACTACACAAAGCCATGCCAATAAAACTGGGAGACTTAGGAGCTTTCCTTAGGACATAGAAACAGATGCAGAAAGGCAGCCAAAATGGGAAGACAAAGAAGCAGAAACCATATGAGAGAAGAAACAGAGATCCGGGAATAATGGAGTCAAGCAATCTAACAAATGCAGAGTTCAAAACACTGGTTATAAAGATGCTCAATGAACTTAGGGAAAGAGTAGATGGACTCAGTGAGAACTTTAGCAAAGAGACAAAAGACATAAAAATGGAAATGGAAATGGAAATGATAAAGGGAACCAGTCAGAAATGAAGAACACATTAACTGAGATGAAGAATATATTAGAAGGAATTAACAGAGTGGATGAAGAAGAAGATAGAACCACTGATATAGAAGATGGGGAAGCCAAGGACACACAATCAGAAAAAAAGAAGCCAAGACTATAATAATAATTTAAGGAGCCTATGGAACACAATTAAATGTAAAAATATACGTGTCATATGGGTACTTGAAGGAAAACAAAAAGTTGAAGAGCTATTTGAAGAAATAATGATTAAAAAAACTTCCTTAACCTGGTGAAGGACATAGATAGACATACAACTTCAGGAAGCTCAGAGAGTCTAAAAAAAAGAAAAGATAAATCCAAAGAGGCCTACACCAAGATACATCATAATTAAAATGTCAAGGTTATATACGAAGAGAGAATCTTAAAAGCAGCAAGAGAAAAGCAGTTAGTTACCTACAAGAGAACACACATAAGACTGGCAGCTGTTTTCTCAAAAGAAACTTTGCAGGACAGAAGGGATTGGCACAAAATATTCAACATGATGAAAGCTCGGGACCTACAACCAAGAATATTTTACCCAGCAAAGCTCTCATTTAGAGTTGAAGGACAGATGAAGAGCTTCCCAGACAAAAATAAGCTAAAGGAATTTATCATCACCAAGCCAGTATTACAGGATATGTTGGAGGGATTTCTTTAAGAAGAAAAAAACATGTATCAAAAACAGGATTAAAGAATGATAACAACTACATTCCTATTTACAAGTACCTCAAATGGAAAAGAATTAAGAGCTCTAACCAAAAGACAAAGTGGCTGAATGGATAAGAAAACAAGACCCCTACATACGCTGCCTATAAGAGACTCACTTCAGCTGAAAAGACACACACAGACTAAAAGAAAGGGGATGGAAAAAGATATTGCCTTAATGGATCTAGAGAGTATTATGCTGAGTAAAATAAGTAAGATAAAGACAAATATCGCATGATTTCTCATACATGTGGAATCTAATGAACAAGATAAGCAACAACAAAAAAATGGAAATAAACTCATAGATACAGAGAATATTTTGAGGGCCACTAGATGGGAGGGGGTTGCAGGGGGATGGCAAAAAAAGGCAAAAGGATTAAGAAGTACAAATGGATAGTTACAAAATAGACATGGAGATATAAAGTGTAGCATAAGGAAAATAGTTAATAATGTTATAATAAACATATAAGGGGGAATAGGGGTACTAGATTTAGTGGGGTGAACACTTCGTGAGTTATATAGATCTCTAAGCACTATGCTATACAACTGAAATGAATATATTATTATATGCTAAATTGAAAAAAGAAAACTCATTGAATTGTACAATGTAAATACAAGCAACTAATCGTCTATTATATTTCAATAAAGCCAGAGGGAAATAAAAGAAGAGAAAGAGACACCAGAGATCACTCTGTATTCACCTGCACACAGGAAAGGCCATGTGACAACATAGTGAGAAATCAGTCATCTTAAGCCAGGAAGAGAAGTGTCACAACAAACCAATCCTGCTGACACTTTGATTTTGGACTTGTTATGGCAGTCAGAGCAGACTGATAGAGACTTGAAGCCAGAACCAAACAGCCAAGCTCTCCCCAAATTTCTGATCTACAAAAACAATGTAAGGTAGTAAAATGATGATCCTCATTTTAAGTAAAAATAAATAAATAAATAATAATAATAATAAAATGTCTACCAAATTGTAGTAGTTTGCTATACACATGAAATACTTCCTCAATTTCTCTCCCTTCTATCTCTCCCAGAAGACCATTATGATGTTTGCGATTTCCATATAAGTTCAATATCATCCCTAAAATATATCCATCAAATATATATGTATATACACATGTACATGTTTTTAATTGTCATATATTTATAAACAACAAAATACCTTTCTGCAATTTTTTTCAATATGTTTTTGATATTTATTCCTGTTAATATATATAGCTCTTATTTCTTACTCAGCCCCTTCCTTGTCTTCTACTCTTTCCCCTTTTTCTGTAGTGGTCACATTGTCATTTCTTTGAGGCAAGAATACGGTCACCAAATTTGACTGCCTTTTGTGGGTGGTCTCATGAAATAAGAGGCAAGGATGAAGGAGAGGGAAGATTAGCTGGGAAAGAGAGAGATGAAAATTACATTTGTGGGCCTGAATTTAGTTTTATTTGGTTTTGTTTCATCTAATTTTGAGACAATATTGCCCCAGTTTATGACTATGTCCTTAGTTTGCAAGTTTCTAATAGCAGCCCTGAGCTGGGGTTTCAGGGACTGAATAGAGGATGCATTGATAGTGCTGAACAAAGTAATATAGGGCTATTCCTCCACAAATGCAAGAAAATGTTATTTAATAAGTCCACAGTGGTGCCAATAAACCAAATGGACTCCCATCCATTCAGCCCCTATTAGGTCATGTGCAGTAGCAGCTCTGGGAATTTACACATCTTCATCTTATCATCAGCATCCTTTAAACACAAATGCCTGCCCCAACCAATACATTCACCTTCTAATGAAGCCAGGAAAAAAAAAAACCCTCCTTACCCTAGCTCCCCAGTCTTCCTAGTCACTTAGCTGTCACTGACTGGCTGGGCCTGGGTCTTAGCACTCTGGCTTATCATGCTACTCCTCAGAGGTCACAATTGCTCACTCTCACTTGCCTCATTCCTAGCTCCACTTTTCTGAGCAGGAATGGCAGACAAGCTAATAATTTTACAGGGCCTTTCAGATCCTGCTGCAATTTGTTCCTGCTATCTGCCTGCTACTATGTCCTTCCTTTCACTTCTAAACAATGTCAACTCCTGGCTCAGGGTAAATCTCTCCAATTTACTACCTGTCCTAACACTCAGTGATTTCAAAATCTAAGTAGGTGGACCTTTCAACTCTATAACATTTCAGTTCTGTGAGCTGCTTTCCACCAATGGCTTGGTCATCCACTCTTTCTCAGCCACTCACTCTAGGCTGACCACCTGGCCCTCTGTCCTCAAACCCTAAATACTCCATCTCATCCTCTCTCTCTCAGATAATGACCATGGTTCCCACTTCTGAAAAAATTCCACAGACTCCTTATCCACAATCTATCCACTTATCAGCATCTGCATCCATATAATCAGCCTGCCCATCTGTTACTATGGGTGAACTGCTTATACTCTTATCTAACCCTTCACTAGACCCTATCCTTTCTCACCTTCACAAGGTTATTGCCTCAGAAATTCTCCTCACTCTCTTTCTTGCATATTACAATGGCTTATGACCTTTCAAAAAGCCACAATATATAAACAAATATGTTATATCTACAGTATTAATTTTTTATGGAAGGGGAGTAATTAGGAAAATAAAATCTAAAAAGGCTCTTAAGAGGAGACTTTGAAAAATTTAATAAACTTAAAGAAAAAAATCAAATTCCTACATAATCCTACATAGTCTGGTCCCCAATACCTCCCTTAGCTCATCTCCTACTACTCTCCTCCTTGATCATTCAGCTCCAATCACTTTGTTAATTCTCAAGTACATCAGGTGTACATGTACACATGCGCACACTGAATGTTTGCCTTGGCTGTTACCTCGGCTGTGGATTCTCTCCAGGCTGACTCCCTCACTTCCTTCCAGTCTTTGCTTGACTCTTCTTAGTGTCTCCTCAGAGAGGCCTATCGTGACCTGCAGCATGCCCCCCTTATTTCCACACTTGGGATCCCACTTACCCTGATCTACTTTTGCTTTTCTTTTTTTCATAACACTTATTATCTCTAACATACTATTTTATTTTATTTTCATGTATAGTGCTTGTTTTCTGTCTCCATCCACTGGAATATAAGCTCCGAGAGGGTAAAGATCTTTGTCTGTTTCATCCACAGCCCCTGGTTCAGAACAGCTCTCCATAATAAAAGAATTAATCCTTTCCAGTCTTAGGGAGAAAACTTAAGTCCTAGAAGAAACTTCAATTTAGTTGAGTTGAATCTATAACTGAGACAAAAGTATGAGGCCAGGGCTGAAGTTCTGACTCATAACCACATTATTAATTCTGTCTGAGATCTCCTTCCTTAGGGTCACAAGAATAACTAGAAATTGAGGCATGTTATAAAGCTGTATCTAGAGCCTAGCCCAGGGTGAGAGGAACTTTTGCCTGGGCCTCACATTCACAAAGAGCCTCAACTGTAGGTTTCGAACATTTTCTCTAAAGGGAGTTGGTTATATATTTAGCCAGAGACATGCCCATAAGAAAGGAAAGAGACTTTCAACTTACAACTAATTGGTGTCTCATTACTGCATTCTGCACCATGGGTTAACTTGTTAAACTCTGCAATTATTGCATGACTATCAAAATTATAAAACTTTGTAATGTTTCTGTTAAAAGCATTCATTTGTTAAATATAATTATTTCAATTATGCTACAATTTTGGAATCCTGCTTCTGTTTCTCTTTGGTTTTTCACATACTGCTAAATTTGAGAAATGGAAGTGACCTGGGCTTTAAGAGAGCCTGACTATACCAAATATGCTTTGTCCCCTCTTGGCCACAGAGAACCAAGGACTGCAACATTATATGAGCTCCCAATGCTCATAGGGTGCCAGGCCCCAGACACTCAAATACATTCCTTCCCTTCTGGCTCACCAATGCTTCCCCAAAATATGTACTTACAAAGCACATTCCTTCCCCTTTGCTCCATTATCTCATAATACTATTGAGTGAGGGGCGGGAGTAAAAGAGGAAAACCAGGGCCAAGAACTACTCAGGGGTGTAGGCCTAGCTGTGAATGCTGCGACAGAGACTGTCACAGGAAAGGTACACCCACCATCTCTGTGTTTCATGGCTGTGATGGTTCGTTTTATACGTCAAGTTGGCTAGACTACAGTCTAGATGCTGCTGTTGAAGTTAGTCAGAATATGTCACCACAAAATATGCTTGTGACAAAAACATTATTTTTAGCTAAACATATTTTTAAAAAACAAAAGGTAAAACTCTCACATGGAAGATGTCCTTATATCAGTGGAAAATAATATTCTTCATCAAGGATGGAAAGTTGAGACTTAGAGAATTCTATAAAACAGGCCTTATTAAAATAATTCTTATCTTCCTTTAGACTCCTCACATAATTTAGTCATATTTCCACAACTGCCTCTCTTTGTTCAAACTAGTGTAAAAGCATTTAGGTTTTGCCATTTCTTTGGTCTTCATTTCCTTATGAGAGTTCCCGTGTTACTTAAAATTTATATTATAAATTTATATGCCTTTCCCCTGTTGATCTGACATATCAGTTTAATTCTTGGACCCAGCTAAAAACCCTAACAGGATAGAGGTAAAATTTTGCCTCTTGTACACTGTGAAGGTTTTTTTTTTTAGATATGATGAATATTTAATTTTTCATAAAGCAGATTAGCCTCCATAATGTAGGTTGGCCTCATCTAATTGGTCAAAGGCCTTAAGAGAAAAGACTGAGGTTTCCAAAAGAAGAAGAAATTTCTCTAAAGACTGTGATAACAGAAACCCTGCCTAAGTTCCAGCCTGCTGTCCTGTGGAATTCAGACTCAAGACTGCAACATCAACTCTTCTCTAAATTTTCAGCCTGCTGGCCTACCCTACAAATTTTGGACTTGCCAGCCCCCACAATTGCATAAGCTAGTTCTTTAAAATCTGTCTCTATTTCTCCCTTGTTTTCTGGAGAACCCTGACAGATACAGTGGTTTACATATGATTAGTTTCTTTTGGTTTGGGGTCTTTGCTGCCTCCTTTAGTACTCTCCTCTTCAATCCAGATTTTTTTTTAATTGTTTGCTTTGAAACTAGACCTCCTTGCCTTTACACACAACTTCCTTTCCTTTTATCTTCCTTTTATTACCCTATTAAACATCCATCAACAGACTTCCCAACCCTAGTTCTGCCTTTCTTGATTCTCTTAACCCTGACATATTCAACCAGCACTTTTCAAAGACCACCGGGAAATAGTCATGCGCTTTGGGCATAAATGTTGTAAGTGTCACAGCCCTGACCCCCATGCTGCTCAGCATGTAAATGAGCTAGGCAGGCAAACAAAGAATTGCAGTGAAGTGTAGTAAGTGCCCACACTAGAGATATGAGCCCCTTAGCTCCTGGTGGGGCAAGGTGTGTGTTGGGAGGGGTTGAGCTGGGGATAAATGAAAGCATGTGTGGTTTCCAGTCAGGATGTTCTACTAGGCTGAGAGAAGTAGCACTGGGATCATGTGGAAATGGTTTGTACAAGAAGGGGGAAGCCAGTTCTACAACTAGGATGGACAAAAACACATTATTTTACATTTCAGGATTTATTTTCTCCTTTTCAAAAGAAGAAAGTACCATGGAAGGGCAAAGAGCAGAATTAGAGACGATGAAGCCAAAGAAAAAGTCTCTGATACTAGGAGGAAGCCCTGGGAGCAACTGAGACAATACAAATTTTTTTTTTCAATTTTTAGATTAACAATGTGCTAAGTACTGAGGTAAACACTGAAATTTCAAAGCCAGATCAGGGCCTGCCTTCAAGGAATTCATAGTCTGAGACAAGTTGCACAAGCACTCACCAGAATATTCTTCCCCCATGTAGATAAATAACATGGTGCACTCTGTCAGATCTCTGTTTAGTTGTCACTTTATCAGAGAGGCTGATCCTATCCACTTGATATAAAATAGCATACTCACCACAACCACCAACCATCTATATCCTCCCTCTCAATCGTTCCCCTACCCACTCCTAGGATGGATTCTGGATGCTTTTATTGTCTTCTTTGTAGTTCTCTGTATTTTTTTAAAAATAAAATTTCGTATTTTTCACTTATAGTTAGGATACAATATTATATTAGTTTCAGATGTACAGTACAATGATTAGAGATCTATATAACTCACAAAATAATCATCCCAATAAATCTAGGACTCCTCTGCACCATACATATTTATTACAATATTATTGACTATATTCTTTATGCTCTGTCTCTGTGATTATTTATTTTGTAACTATCCATTTGTACTTGTTAATCTCTTTCCCTTTTTTCACCAATTTCCCCCAACCCCCTCCCATCTGGTGACCCTCAAAATGTTCTCTGTATCTTTGAGTTTGTTTCTGGTTTTTGTTTGTTTGTTTGTTTGTTTTGTTCTTTAGATTCCATAGATAGATGAATTCATAGGCATTTGTCTTTCTCTATCTGATTTACTCCATTCAGCATAGTAACTTCTAGGTCCATCATGCAATATCTTTTTCTATCCCTTTACTTTTAGTCTCTGTGTGTCTTTTAATCTGAAGTGAGTCTCTTGTAGGCAGCATATGTAAGGATCTTGTTTACTTATCTATTCAACCACCCTATTTTTCTAATGGAGCACTTAATTCCTTTTCATTTGAAAAATTTGTTGATAGATATGTAGTTACTGCCATCCTTTATTCATGTTTTTGATACATATATTTTTTCTTCTTCTTAAAGAAGTTGCTCCAACATTTCCTGTAATACTGGCTTGGTGTTGATGAACTCTTTTATCTTTTCCTTGTCTGGGAAGCTCTTTATCTGTCCTTCAACTCTGAATGGCAGCTTTTCTGGATAAAGCAATCTTGGTTGTAGATCCTGGGTTTTCATCGTTTTGAATATTTTGTGCCAAGACCTTTGTCTTGCAAAGTTTCTTTAGAGAAATCAGCTGCCAGTCTTTTGGGAGCTCCTTTGTAAGTAACTAACTGCTTTTCTCTTGCTGCTTTTAAGGTTTTCTCTTTGTATTTAAGCTTTGACATTTTAAATTTTTTTTTTTTTTGAGATTTTATTTGTGATGTGTCTTGTGTGGGTCTCTTTGGGTTCATCTTGTTTGGGACTCTCTGAACTTCCTGGGATTGTATGTCTATTTCCCTCACCAGGTTAGGGAAGTTTTCCATCATTATTTCTTCCAACAGGTTTTCAATTCCTTCTCTTTCTTCTTCTGGTACTGTTACAATGCAATGTTATTATGTTTGATGTTGTCCCATAGTCTCTTTAAATTATCTTCATTTTGGTGGGATTATTTTTTCTTGTTCCTGTTCTGACTGTGTGTCCTCTGCTATCCCATCCTCTATATTGATGATTTGATCTTTTTCTTCATCTGCTCTGTTGATTCCCTCTAATGTGCTCTTCATCTCAGATATTGTAGTCTTCATTTCTGACTGGTTCCCTATTATAATTTTCATCTTCATTTCTATGTTTTTTTATCTCTCTGTTTAAGTTCTGAGTTCAACTACTCTTCCCTTAAGTTCATTTAGCATCTTTTTAACCAGTGTTTTGAACTCTTAATCTGTTAGATTGCTTGACTCCACTTTGTTTAAATATTTTTCCGGAGCTCTGTTCTGTTCTTTCATGTGGGACATGCTCTCTCCCCATTTGGTCTGCATTTCTGTGTCTGTTTCTATGTACTATGTAAAGCTTCTAAATCTCCTGGTCTTAGTAATGTGGCTTCGTAAGGCCCAGTGGCATAGTTCAGAAAAGGGTCGAGCTTCAGGCCAAATTTAGCCCCAGCCTGTGCCTCTTCCAGGGTCACCTGGTAAGAGTCAGCAAGCAATCCATAGATGGTTTGCTATCCAGGCTGTGATTGTTGTTGCCTCAAGAGGCCATGTCAGAAACCAATGCTGGCTGCCACCAGTGTGGGGCTTAGAGTTACTCAGCAAGGAGCACAAGGCACACCAAGGCCCTGACTGAATGTGACTTGAATAGAGCCACAAGTTGGGAGGGGCAGAGTTTCAGGAAGTCCTCTGGGTAGAGCAACCTCTGTTATTCAGTTTGATAATGTCTCAGCTATGGCAGGCCTATGTCTGCAAGCTAGGGGCGGGAAAGATCAACCAAGGATCAGTGGATATTGCCAGCACTTCTGCCCGAAGAAAGCCACCCCTTCAGCCCTCAACATGAAGCCCTATAACTTGGTGTGCCCCCGTATGTTTCTGGCATCCCCTGCCCAGCAGCCACTCTGGTGCTGGAGCTCAGGGTGAGTGAATCCATCACCATGAAGGTCCAGTCATGGTCATGGCCTCTTTAAGAGGCACATTTGTACCTGCCCAGTGCAGCTTCTGTAACTTCTATATCACTCAGCCCATGTAGAACCAGGCAGCATTGCATCTCTGCTCATTACTACTTTTCCAAGGTGATTTCTTAATTCTCTCCTTAGTCGTAGGGTTTCTGTTCATCCAGACACTAGGCGATTCTGCTTGCTCTGTGGTTTTAAAACAATTTTGGTGTGGTCACAAGAGGAGATGTACAACACTTCCATCCTCTAAGCCATCTTTAACTGGCTGTCCTCAACCTTTTTTTTTTTTTTTTTTACCTTTTTATTCAAGTATAATACACATACAGGAAAAGTTCACATCATAAGTATACAGTTCACTAAATTTTCACAAACTGAACGCAAACAAAATACCAACATCCAGATCAAGGAACAGCATTAACAATGCACAGAAATACCCATCTCGTTCAGTCTTAACCTTTCCCCAATAGATAAAGACCATCCCAATTTCTAATAGCATAAATTAGTTTTGCCTGTTTTTGTACTTTACATAAATGAAATCACACAGAATGTACTTTTTTGTAGTTGACTTCTTTTACTCAACACCAAGTTTCATTCGTGTGGTTGTGTGTCATATTAGTTTATTTGTTCTCATTGCTTTATAGTAGGGGTCCCTAACCCACGGGTCACGGACCAGTACCTGTTCTTGGCCTGTTAGGAACCAGGGTACACAATAGGAGATGACTGGCAAGGGAACAAGCGAAGCTTCATTTGTATTTGCAGCTACTCCCCAAGTGCTAGCATCACTGCCTCAGCTCTACCTCAGATCATCAGGCATTAGATTCTCACCAGTCACAGTCCCTAGTGCAAAAAGATTGGGGACTACTGCTTTATAGTATTCCATTATGTGAATGTGACACAATTTATCCATGCAGTCATTAATAGGCATTTGGCAGTTTCCAATTTTGAGTTATTAGAAATAAAGCTTCTACAAACATTCCAATACATGTCCTTGGGTGAACACATGCACACAATTCAGTTGAGTATATATCTTGGGGTGAAATTGCTGGTCACAAACCTACTTTCTTTTTTAAAGATTTTTAAATATTATTAAATCTTTCATGTATTAAAAACAATGTGTATGTATATATTCACACTCACAAACTTAGAACTTAAATAGAATATTACTGCCATAGTCCATTCAGGCTGCTATAATAGAACACCACA
The DNA here is from genome assembly GCA_004027375.1 of Macroglossus sobrinus. Taxonomy (NCBI): domain Eukaryota; kingdom Metazoa; phylum Chordata; class Mammalia; order Chiroptera; family Pteropodidae; genus Macroglossus; species Macroglossus sobrinus. The sequence goes on from PVKZ01003049.1 coordinate 84,827, forward strand.
GACTAGGTGGCTTATAAACAACAAAGAGTTATTTCTCATAGTTCTGGAAGCTGGGGAGTCCAAGATAAAAACACCAGCAGATTTGGTTTCTGGTGAGAGCTTACCTCCTGGTTCATATACTGCCATCTTTTCACTGTGTCCTCACATTATGGAAGGGGCAGAGACTCTAAAGGCTCTTTTATTAAAAAAGAGCATTAATCCCATTCATGAAGGCTCCATCCTTATTACCTAAGCACCTACCCAACTCCCCACCTCCAAATATCATCACATAAGGAATTAGTTTTCAATATACAAAGTTGGAGGGGGACACAGTCTATAACAATTATTAACATTTTTAAACATCTGTCTTTTCTATTTCATCCCATTTTCTATCTTGGTAGTAACCATTATTCCAAATTTTATCATTCCCTTGAGCCTTTATTGTTTTTACATATAGATGTATATTATTTAGATATATAAATATATGTATCTCCCTAATAATACATTATTTTGTTTTTCATGTTTTTGAACTTAATGGAAATGAAACTCTGCTTTATTTTTCTTCATAGCACTTCTCACCAATTAACGTTTATTTTCTTAATTATATATATTTTTATTTATTATCTGGCTCACCCTCTCCCTCACAGCATCTTGAAAACAAATACACACACACACACACACACACACACACACACACACACACACACATTTTAATTCACTATCATACCTCCAATTCTAAAAAGAGTGCTCAATCAATATTTGTTGAATGAAAGAATGAGAAACTTTGCTCTCTACATGACTAGTATGAGTCAAGGTGTCTGTGAAAATGAAATAATTTTAATAATGGCTGCTGAACTCTGCTAAGAAAAATGAGTGCAGGAAGTTATGAGGTAATAATAAATGTAGCTTTAAAATGATAATAGATGTAATGGGCCTATGGAGCAATGGAAAACCATCAGCTTCAGTGTCAGCAAACCTAAACTGGAATCTGGTTCTGCCACTTGTCAGCTGAACAAGGCTTGACATCTTGAGTTTCTACTTCCTCATCTGCAAAATTGTGGTCAATGTGAAGGTTAGATGGGTGCTTAGATGAAAATGCTCTGAAGAGTATGTGCAAAGAAAATTATACTACAAACTGTCATCAATATCTATAAAGTCGAAGAAGGCTTTGCATATTAAGCATCTCCACAAAACTCTCTCTATGTCCTCCTCTAGTTTAAATTTTATATTATAAATATGCTTCATTTTTAAAAGGCACTCATCTCTAATTTTCTTCTCAAGCAGCAGTAGTTTCATTAGAATAGGTGAGTAGACAGAGGTTAGCAGAAAAAAAAAAAAAAACACAGGGGCACAGATGTGGTCTCCATGAGCCCTGGTAGGCCTTTAGAGGAGCCTAAAACCTACAACATTCTGGCCCAGAAATGCAGGTGGTCTTTCTCACAAAAACACATGTGCGGACCAAACCTCATTCATCCTTGACCTAATTCTTCTCTCATTACACAGCTATTATATTAAATTAACATCTTGGTTAACACTGTACCTATCATGCACCTGATGCCACAAAAGTTTAAAAAAAAAAAACCATGGCAAGAAAAAGGATGTCTCCCTGATTCCAAGAAAAATCACCTCCTTTCACTGAAGAGACCACCCCAAATCATGAATATTCTACCCCTTAGTTAGATCAGTAGCTAAAACCCCAACCCCACAAGTAAAGCAGGGCAGCTCCCTTTCTAGCTTGCCTCCTCTCCTGAGAGCGTACTTCTTCTGCTTTCAGTAAATGAGCTGTTGCCTTTACTATTTATCCAGGAATTCTTTCTTGTGACATTGACAAGATCCTAGTCAACTGGTGATAGTTTTATATCATTGAGATATAATTCAAATACAGTAAAATTCACCATTTTAAAGTGTACAATTAAATCGTTGTTATTGCATTCACAAGGTTGTGCTACATCATCATCACTATATAATTCCAGAACATTTTTGTCATCTGAAAGAAATCCCATACTCATTAGCAGTCACTCCCCATTAATCCTTCCCTCCAGTCCCTGGCAACTACTAATTTGTCTCTATGAATTTGCTCAGTCTAGACATTTCAAATGAAGAGAATCATACAATATGTGTCCTTGAGTCTGATTTCTTTCATTTAGCATTAGTTTATCCATATTGTGGCATGTATCAGTACTTCACCCCTTCATTTGGCTAGATAATATCCACTGTATGGACATGCCACATTTTATTTATTCATTGTTTCCACTTTGGGGGTATTATGAATAATGGGCTAAAACATCTGTGTACAAGTTTTTGTGTGATCACATGTTTTCCACTCTCTTAGGTATATATCTAGGAGTGGACCTGATAAGTAATACAGTAACTCTATATTTAACTTTTCCAGGAACTGCTGTTTTCCACAGCAGCTGCACCACTTTACATCCCCAACAGCAATGTATGAGGCTCCAATTTCTCCACAACCTCCCTCAACAGTACTTCTTGTTTTATTATCCTTCATTTTACCTCACCAACACTGTCTAAGTCACATTCGTAGTGCAGGTTTAGAAACTATATAAATTAAAATAGAAAATTCCTATGTGACACTCATGGATTAGAAATAACTACAAAATACTGTTATCAATTTTTTCCCAGCAGAGCATATTCAGTACTTAAGCTGTCTTGCTCAGTGGGGTGCTCAATTTGCCATCACACCGTTCCTCACAACATTCTGCCAGGAGACACTTGTCTTAAACAGGGAGCTGTCTGGAGTAGGTGTAAGAGTAGCATTTGAAAAGCTTTTCATATGCATGTCCCATCATTTAACTTTATTCCAATGGTCTCTAACCTTTTTGGCACCAGGGACAACTGTCTTATGAGAAGCTGATGCCTGATGATCTAAGGTGGAGCTGAGGCAGTGCTGCTAGTGCTGGGGAGCTGCTGCAAATACAGACGAAGCTTCACTTGCTTGGTCGCCACTCATCTGCTATGCAGCCTGGTTCCTAACAGGCCCCGGGCTGGGGAGCGTTGGGAACCCTTGCTTTATTCTCTTGCTTGTGGTTACACTTGTGTACAGCCTAACCCAGGTACAAACCCTGACCCACAACGGTGGCACGCAGCACACCCTCAGTCTACCTGCCTCCCACCAATCCCGCCCCACCACGCCCTATCTTTCGCCAACACTCCCCTACTCCTCCTGGAGCCTTGGGGCTGAGGGGCGGAGCGATGAGTATTAAAGAGAGCAGGGGACCAATTACCCAGCAACTCCGGAGAAGCAGCTCTCTACACTGGCAGATTCAGTGTGATGACTAGTCAAAGCTCCAATCCACATTCTGGGGGCGGGGCTGAAGTCCGGCGGCGGCGCAGTGCGGGAGAAGACTGTCTGGTGAGAGCACGTGATCTGCGTCTGGAGCCGGAAGCTACCTAGCTGGCCGGGAGCGCCCCCAGCACCTAAGGCTGCGATGGTGAGTGAAGACGCATGCGCGGGAGTAAATGCTGGGGGTTCCGTGTCCCTGTACCCTAATCTAGTTGGTTGCCCGTACCTGGGCCTATACTCAATCCTCTCTTCCTACCCGCCATGGGACGGAGAGGGTGGGAATGGAGATAGGAGGGGTGACGACGTAAAGCGTCGAGGAAGGATCTGTGGGTGGTGTACGGGGGACTGGGGAGTCATGCGGATTTGGAGGGGACGGTGGGACTGCGAAGGCCTCACGGGGTAGCAGAGGTAGAATGTGGAGGGCCGAGAGAGCCCAGGAGCAGAGGATGAGGGCCATGTAGAGAAGAGGGTCTGGAAGGGCCCTGGCTGAGAAAAGAGATGGGGGTGGTGGGAGGCATTGTCATGAGACTTGGGTTGCGAGTGAAGAGTATCCAGGAGCATCCTTCTAGAATGCTTCTGACTGACAGCGTCTTTATCTACTAGACTTCTGCACTGACCCAGGGGCTGGAGCGAATCCCAGATCAACTTGGCTACCTGGTGCTGAGTGAAGGCGCAGTGCTGGCGGTGCGTTCTGGGCGAGGAGTGTGGGGTCCGCCCAAGTACACCTGGCCTGGTGATCCCTTGTAACGTTGCCCAGTTTAGCACAATTTCTCTCTATTCTTGGTCTTAACTGGTATCATGCTTGGCTTTCAACAATTAAATAAATCTCTAGAATCTTAGTGTGTAAATGTCCTGAGGTAAAGGGTTTATACTAACTTTACCAAAGTCAGACAACTTGTTATAGGTTTGTTGATAACTGATATTACCTGAGTTATTATTGAATACGTATTCGGTATTTATTGAAGAGGCTTTACATTTTGTTCCATAGTACAATACAGTGTTAGCACCCTAGAAGTTTTCAATCTAGCTAGAGAGACAAAGCTTAAGGTTAAAAGCTGAAAGCAATGTGAGTGGTAAAGACTACCGAAGGAGTCCTGAAAATTAAGGATTTAACCCTTTGTGTTGTAATTTGTGTTATGTCAAGTAATCCTTGGAGGATCTAAGAATTTATCTGGGCTTAAAGGCTGGTTGGTTGTGAACAAGCAGAAAAAAGCTTGTAGGGCTGAGAGGTGGATATATTTGTGGGAGTGTAACACCAGCCTGTCTGCACTGATGGTGGTTTATGTTGAAAATATTTAGCAAGATTTTGGGGGAAGAGGATATGGTAAGGAAAGATCTGATTGTGGAGAGCTTTAAAGGTCAGGTTAATAGATTTTTTTTTTTAGGTGAGGCAACCCTTGGTTGACCTGACAGATTGCAAAAACCTTGTCAGTTTATAATCCCTTATTTATTTTATTTTATTATGCCTACAGCACCTGGTCTTCCTAGGTGGTTTCCCACCCAAGTACTAATCGGGCCTGACCCTGCTTAGCTTCCGAGAGCAGACCAGATCAGGCTTGTTCAGGGTAGCATGGCTGTAGACCAGGCTAATGGATTTGGGTTAATCTTGAGGGTAATAGCTTTGAAGGGTTTTTTAACAGAAACATGAGCTGATGAAACTGGTGAGCAGGATTGTTCTGTTGGGTGGGAAGGGGCAGGATCCAGCAGGGAGGCTGCTCCAGAAATCTAGGTATGAGACTGGGCTGGTGGCAATGAGGAGCAAGGAGAGAAAAAGATTTTAAAGAATCAGTATATCATGGTAATGACTAACATAGGTAGTAGAGGAGATATTTCTCCATCCAGTTAGACTTTGACTCCAGCCTAGAATGATGGTGCTTTAATAGGAAGTTACTAAAAGAAATTGATCAGGGAAAGGGAGAGGTAAGAAGAATTTTGATGGCTTGACTATAGACATTGAATTTGATTTAGAATAATAGCAGTTAATACATATTTCTAGGTGATGTTCTAAGCAGCTCACCAATATCTCACATAACCTTCAAGAGCCCATAAAATAGTACTGTTGTCTCCAGTTTACAGAGGAGGAAACTGAGGTACACAATGTCCAAGAGAATGAAGGGCACTGAATTAACTTAGTGGGAGGCCCATATTGAGGAGATAGGAAGAAGTTGCAATGGTTACATCATTACCCAAGGGCTAGGAAATAGGGGTTCAAGGATAAAGTGGATATGTTTCAAATTCTGCAGACAGGGCCACAATGGGAAGATTGAGGAAAAGAGAAAGCCTTAAACAAGTCAGTGGTGGGTAGGCACTGATGTTTGAGAATGTGGTTTTATCAAATAAGTGGGGACAAGGAGAGAAATTGATTTTCAAGTGGTTAGGAAAGAATGGTCAGTAAAAAGTGGATGAGAGTCACTGCTTATCCGGTGAAGCCCAGTATAAGAATGAGAAACAATAGTGTCAAGAGGAGCAACAACATCCATCATAAAACAGTTTTAGGCTTGTTTTTTCCAAAACTGGGGTGGCCTGGGGATGCTAAAAGATGGAGAGGGAGAGAGTACCAATGCTAGAGCCAAAATGACTGTTCTTGGAATTCCCCTGATTTCTGCCATCCTCCCTCCTCTGTCTGCATGCAGTCATCTGGAGATCTAGAGAATGACGAGCAGGCAGCCAGTGCCATCTCTGAGCTGGTCAGCACAGCCTGTGCTTTCCGACTGCACCACAACATGAACATACCCTTCAAGCGCCTGTCAGGTGAGTTCCAGCCCCTGCCCCTGATGGTAGTGATAGGAAGTGGGGTGCTCCCAGAGATGGGTACTTCTCTCAGAGAAAAAAATACTGTCTACCACCAACCTCCCACTACGTCCTCCTGGGGTCTCTCCCTGGTTCTAGCCACTTTCTTCCCTTTGGGATTCACCCCTGCATCAGAAGTATGAGAAAGCAAGAGAAGGGGATTGAATAGAGACCACCCATCTTCAGATCTCTAAGCCCTAAACCACTGAATTTCTTTGGCTTTTGATTCCAGCCAGTTTGTTTGTGACTCCATGAAAGTCAACACTCCCCACTAACTTTGTGCTCCCTTCCCTCTCCTGGGGTGGGGGAAGGTATGTCTCCCCTCCAGTGGTCTTTGGAGAACACACGCTGCTGGTGACCGTGTCAGGACAGAGGGTGTTTGTGGTGAAGAGGCAGAACCGAGGCCGGGAGCCCATTGATGTCTAAGCCTGCCCAAGGCAAGGGGCACAGGTGGATTGGGTCTTTGAGCCTCTCAAATGAGGAAGATGCAAACTTCCTCCACCTTTCTTTGCCTGCTGCTAGAACTAAGGCTTTCTGCTCACCCACTCCCCCAACCCCATTTAACTGGAAGGACAGAGGCTTTGGGGACTCTGTGCTGTGTCAAGGAGAGTGAGGACAAGAGGACCTCCCTCATCCCGTCCCTCCCTCCTAATAAACATGCATTTGATGTTCCTAGGCCCAGGGATGTATGTGTGGGGGGGGGGGATGGGGGGTTACACCCATGTCTTCCGCCTTTTAGGGAAAAAGTCATGCACCTCAGCACAGAGAGGTGAAGCTAGGCCACCTCTGGGAATATCAAACTAGGAATTTTAAAAAATGGTAGAAAGGGAGCTGAGGGGAGCTATTTGGTGCATATGCTGAAGAGTATCATTCGGAGTCCTCGGGTCTCTGCTCCTGCCACCAACACACAAACCGCATTTTTCTACCTCCTGAATAGGCATTTAATGGTCACATTTCAGTTGGAAGCAGTAGTTGGAGAATAAGTTACAGGAACAGACAGACCAAAAAAATAAAAGCCCGTACAACTTAAAGTGCTTCAGGCTACAAACGTAAACATGAGGGGAAGAAGGAGGCCACCTAGCTATCTCCCCTGAGACAGAAGGGTCATTGTCTGGGTCCCTTTACCATCACCACCCTCTAATCTCAGCCCTGGGGTGGGTGGGTGGGAGGGAATATCAGAGGTGGGAAAGACAACTTAATAGGAATGAGAAAACACTTTGTAAACTTAGAACCAGGGTACAAGGTGGGGGGTGCGGCAAAGGAGCTCTTAGAGCCCTTGCCCTGGCCAAGGGGTGGGGCCAGCACCCCCAGGAAATTGGGGGAATACTGTTGGCTTAGAGCTGCAGCCATACCCGCCCATTTCACAGCTTCTTCCCTCCTCAGCAGACACAGAGAGGGGGCCCTGTTGGGCCTCCTCACCCATAATGGGAGGCATCCCCAGGGGAGGCACAGCCTGGAGTGAGGACCCCTTCCAGGGGCATTGGATTTTGGGAATGTAAGAGGAAGGAGAGTCAGCACGGTACTACTTTACAGGCTCTACCACCAGGACCTTGCACTCGCGCTTGGCAATCTTGTCCAGAGAGAGCACAGCCTTGTCCGGGGGCAGGTAGAGGGGGCGGCCAACAGGGGAGGCCACAGGGGGTGTGATGGCCCTGCGCTCCATCACACTGCCCGACCTGGGGGAAGGCAGAGACTGTGGGCTCTGGTTAGACCTCAAGACCCCTTCCTGCTTCCCTTCCATTTCCAGCCTCTATTAGGTCCAATAGCACCCCTCCCGAGGTTCCATACCTCATGAGGTGGCTGCGGGAGGGCTGCTGGTGGGAGAAGGACTGAGAGCGGCCCAGGCTAGCCTGATGCCTCTCCACCAAGTCCCGGACAGCAGGGCTGCTGGGGCTGCTCTTGCGAGAGAGGGGCCGGGCCTCAGGCGGAGGGTGGGACACACTGGCAGTGAACTGCAGCTTCAGTTTCATGTGTTGGCTCAGCTGGGGTGGAAAGACATGGATCAGCATTCCTGCTTGGCTTCCATGCCCTAGACCTCTTTTCAAATCATCTTTCTCCTTGATAGGCCAATGTTGGACCTAAATTCCACCTTCCCTCTACCTGGCTTTTTAGTGCCACCCATTGATTTTCATCCACAGAAGCTAGCAACTCTGACATCTCTCACCTCAACATTCTGCATCACCCACCACACTGCCCATCCCCTCCCCAGCCCACCTCAAAAAGCCCCGTCCTTAGAGCCTGGAAGGCTACACTGAAGGTGAGCGCACTGCCTTTCCGAGAAAAGCCAAGATTGTTGAGGGGCGTGTGGCAGACAATGGAGTCTAGGGCAGCTTGCATAGCCCGGCGCTCCTCCTCACACAGCTGCTTTCCTGGGGGGCAGAAACAGTAACTAGTAAACATATATACAGTGTTCCTCAGTTCACAAAAGGCGTTCATGAGCACAGTCTCATTTGATCTTCAAAGCCACCTTGAATATATCTTTTGCCAAGTTTTATAAATAACAAGTTAATATTTACTCACTGTGTGCTGAGGTCTATTCTAACCACTTAACATATGTTGAATCTCTAAATTACCAGAACAACCCCATGAGGTATTATTTTCTTTATTTTAGAGATATGAGGGATTTGCAGCTCAGAGAAGTTAAGTAACCTGCCCAAGATCACACAACTAGCAAATGGCAGAGGTAGAAATCAAACATACCAGGGAGTTCAGCTTTACTATCTGCGCCCTTAAATCATTCTGCCCCACTGCCTCTCTAAACTCTTCATCTGTGACACTGGAGACCACCCAGGTACAAAGCTGACACAGCCTGCCACAAGTCACCCACCTCCATGACTTCTTTCTGTCCCCACCTATCCTTTGGGACAAGGTCTCAGCCTGGCAGCAACCTACCAGCTTGCGCATGCTCCGGGGTCCACACGAGCCTCACAGCAAGGAAGTCTTGGAGATTGTTGAGCAGCGTGTAGGTGACAGTGAAACGCTCATAAGTCTGAACAGGGGACTCACAAGAAGCAGTCATCACAAAGCACGGGCGGTCCAGGCGGATGCTGGGCAGGCTGGAAGCATGGAGAAAGAGGAAAGTTTGATGTGTGTGTGTGTTGTGAAACAAAGGTGAACAGGATGGTGCCCATCAAGGGTTCCCATACACTTACCGGTAGTGGGTGTAGATGCTCTGGGTGAAGGGCAGCTTCGGAGTGGACCATTGAACTACAGCAATCAGGGGGACTTCTAAGCCCTGCAGGAAGGACAGTGGAAACCATCACATGTATCAGAGGTCTCTGTTCTTTAGTCACCACCCACCCAGCCTTTCCCTCCCTCTGCTGTTTCTTAACCTTTTTCCTTGAACACACCAGCCCTCTTTACTCACCTCCTTAGCCCCTGGAGGTGGCTGCTCACTCCCTCTCAGCTGAAATAGGAAGTTGTGTTCCTCCAGGGCACTGAGCGGGCAGGGGAAGCAGCCAGAGGTACCAGGGAGACGACAGAAGGAGCCCATGGAGACCTCCCCAGACTGGTGACTGGTTCAGAAGAAAGGGGGACAGGGCTGAATCTTTCCATGTCAGAACTCTTGACCCTGCCCCTATCTCCACTTTGAAGCCCTGTCCCAAAACCTCACCAGACATTGTCCACCAGCAGCACAGAGCCATCAGGCATGACAGGTAGATAACTGGCATTGAAGTTTGGGAGAATGCGGATATCCCAGATGGAAATTTCCTCCTGGGAGGAACTGTTCAGCACTGTAGGAGGTAAGTAGCTTAGCTCAAGAGTATCTGGACCCCTCAGATCCCAACTTAATCCCCCCGAAACAGACATCCCCACCAACCTGCACAGAGTAACTGCCACCCAGTCAATGCCCCTGCTGTTAACCAAAGACTTGAGCCACCATTCTGCTCACCCTTGAGAACAGTCAAGTGTTTTCCAGCCACAGTGAACTGGCGGCATTTCATAACTGGAGGGGGCAGCAGAGTCAGCAGGGTGCTTACTGCAGGAAAGGGCGGAGGCAAGAATTGATGGGCTGTGAGCAGACTTCACCTCCAACCCAGTTATAATCTTCCTCTTCTCAGATGGAGCACTTGCCAATATCACCCCTCCACTCTGTCCCCCAAATTCCAGACTCTAGCATTTTCTTCATGCATCCTCCCCACCTTGGGCCTTGAAAGTGCTCTGCTCCCCCCGGAAGGTTTCCCCAGGAGATCGGGTCTGCAGCAAACGCAGGTAACCTTGATCTCTGACCTCTGGTGCCTCAACCTCCCGCTTCCACACAGTCACTACAATCTAAGCAAAGGAGACACAAGACCACAGTCAAGGGGAGAGAGAGCCAGCCTGCTTGAGAAAGGGCATCTGAATTAGGACAACAGCTCCACCCCTTGCCAATCTCCAATCTTACCTTGGCCTTAGGTGTCCCTGGGGGCAGTCTATCCAGTGAAACAGTGAGTGGGAAGATGACCTCATCTGTGGACAAAATTGGTTCCTCCACAGGCAGCTGGGAGTGTTAACGGGGTGAAGAGGTCAGGAGAGACAGCCCCGCAGCGTTCCCTTTAAGATCTGTGGTGCATGGTTCTTCTTGCCCTCCCCTCTCCTCATCCGTCATCTGCCTTTTGCTTCCCTCCAACCATCCCTCTCCTCTTGTCTTGGAAACCTAGCAAACAGCCCCACCGCCCTATGCCATGCCACCCAGGTGCAGGTGCTCACCGTGGTCGTTCCCCCTGAGGTAGCAGGGCCAGGGCCGTGAGTGAGAAGGGGTCTGCAGCCTCGAAAAAACCCCCCACCGCCAGGATCTCCGTCCCCTGGGGGTTCGGGTTCCAGGTCGCTGGAGCCACCACACCCGGGCGCCCCGCCTTCGGCGCTAACCGAGGCCAGGGCGGCCAGAGTGGTTGCCAGCTCTGCCCAGGCCCCATGGGAGCCCAAGCCCACGCCACCCCCGGCGCCGGAGCCCGCGCTGCCCCGGCAGCGCAGCACGAGCAAGAATCGGACAGTCTCCCCCAGGTAGAGATGGTTGCGCCGGGGTAGCGCCCGGTACCGGCCCGGGTCTCCCGCCAGCTCCGCGCGCGGCGGCAGCGGCACAGCAGGGAAGTACATCGAGTAGTCACACTGGGATTCCATGGAGTGGCGAGGACTGCGCGGCTGGGGGGTCAAGGCGGGCCAAAGGCACCCTTGGGCAAGGGGCCGCTGGGGTGGGTCTGGGTAGTCCCGACACCCGACGGGGACTGTGCGCGGCCAGGCCAGTCCAAGACACCCACCGGGGCCGGGAACCGGGGCAAAGAACCCGGAACCGAGACCCCGCAGGGCCGGAACCGGGTGCGGGGCCGAATGACTGGAGATAAACCGGAAGCGGAAAGGAATGGGCGTGGTCTCTTAGGCCCCGGAATTTGTGGGTGATGGACGGTGGAGGAGAGGGGCGGGGTCCGGTTCGTGTTACAGTGCAGCAAGGAGGATTTAGGAGGGACTACAGAAACACTAGAATTTATAACCCCACTTCTCCCTGGAAGATACGCCATCCCTTTCCTCCCTACATAAAGCAAGTCCCAGTTTCAAATTATTTATTCATTAAACAAACATTTCATGATGAAATGAGCATAGTTCAGTAACAAATATTTCATGGAAAAATGAACACGTTTTTCTAATCTACCTTTTCCCAAATTTTCTCAGGCTTACAGCATGGTTTATCCCTCCAGGGAGACTCTTGAGAGTGCTACAGGGGCCTGCTAGGGGGGTGGAAAGGGGAAGGGGCAAAATGGAGCTGGGGATGGTGTTAGGAACTGAACAACTGGATTCCTTAGCACAGGCTGGAGGACTTTGGGCTCACATCTGTGCAAAGTTCCATTTGTCCTCTAGGGAGTAGACATGGTTTCCGAGGGAAGCGAAAATGTCATCTGACTGTCCCACAATTATCATATGAGTCCTTATAGATTAGCTGCTCTTCAACCTAAGACTTAGTGATCTAATGCCTAGGGAGAGAGTAGCCTTGAAGTCTTGAGGGGCAGAGAGACTGTTGTGGGGAACTGCTTCGCATCTAGCTTGTCTTTGTACTGTAGCTCAGGGGTGGCCAGACGCTCACACTTCTCCTGGTCTTGAAGACTCAGTCCACTGCGAAGTACATAGCCCAAAACCTTACCTGACCCAAACTGGAAAGGGCGGAACCGTCGGTCAGTGATGTATTTGGGGTCTAAAGCCTCACCTCCAACCAGACAATGTTTAGCTAGGGCCTCTCGGCGAGCCCGAAGCTCCATCACTGCACTCTCCAGCCGGCTCTGGCCGTATTGCTTTATTCGTGCCCACAGACTGTGGTTGAAGTGAACATAAAGAGCCCAGTCCAGGTTGTTCCAGGCTCTGGCTCGTGCAGTCAGTGGCCTGTCCGGAGTGGTCAGTTCACCATTGCTGACAGTACTTCTGCCCTGCTCACTTCCAGCCTGGGCATTGTGCATGAAGCCTACCACATCATCTAGACCCCAGCACAGGGCATCTGCCAGCAGAACCAATGACTCATCAAAGTATTCAGCCACCAAGACCAGGTCAAAGACAGAATCCAGCCAGGCCAGACTCCATTGGATGAAGGGTGAAGACCCCAAACCTAAAGTGGCAGAGCTGGATGTCTGGCTGGGATCATTAGCAGCAGTAGGAGCAGGATGGAAGAGAGCATTGGGATCCAGGGTGTGGGCTTGAGGATCAGCACCAAAAGGCAGGACATGCAGCTGTGGGGGGTTAGAGACTCTGGAGGGATGAAGATTTCCTCTCTTGGTCCTCATCTCGGGGGGGAAAGGGAGGCCAAAGTCAAACCATAGCAAGTTGCGTGCATAGTGGTCCCCTCGGGCTCCAGGCCGGTAGAAGGCTCGAGGATTGTCCAGGAAAGCAGCCAGGGAAGGTGCCTTGCGGAAGGCTGATGAGGTGGATTTATAGTAGGAGAAGGCAGAGTGGGCCAGAGCTGCTGGATCTCGGACAATGGAAAAGAAGAAGCTGTCAGAAGGCATAACCCGAAGTACCTGCAGAAGAGAGAAAACAGACATAGGTAGAAAGAACTGTACCAGGAAGAAACTGAGTGCAAGCCCAATGCTCACAGATAACCCAGCCTCTTCAGACTTCCTCCTCACAGGTCTTCCAGGAACCCCCAGCTTCCTTCACTAGCTGACAGATCTTAAGCAGGTTATATAACATCTCTGAGACTCAGTTTGCTCACCTGCAAAATGGGGATATTGATACTTTCCTTCCCAGCTGATTACGGAGGCTTCATGGGATAAAGGATATAAAGAAATCTGCAACATGAGAAGCTCCTGGAGAACATTTATCTCCTTGGGCCTTTTTGGTCTGCCTTGGTCAGTAAAAACTCTAGCAATCAAACTTTGTGTTCACTTCTCCAACAAAAAAACTATTAAGTGCCTATACTGGTACTCTTGGTCATAGCTCCAAGAAAGGAACTGGTCTCAGGCTTCCTCAGGGGTGTTCACTGGTAGCAAAGAGGGAGGAGAGGGGGCAACTGTAATACTTTCTCAGGTATAGTTTTCAGGTGAGCTGACAAGCCCAGAATGATCAAAAGACAGGGTACTTCTGGGTTTCATAAGCATCTTGAAGAGCAAAAGACATCCTGGACTGAACATGGAAGCAATGGTCACTTGGTAGAGGGCTTTCCTGAGGCCTGGGACATTTGATCTGAGCAAGAAGGAAGGTAGGAATTAGGCTGAGTCAAGCAGATCCTTGTCAGAAACCAGCTCCTGGGCTCCCTGAAGAGTTTATGCCTCTGAACATTAATTCTCTCATTGACCTGACTCCCTGACACGATGCCCTCCAATCTGCTCCACTAATATGGGCATGCCTGCAAGGCATGCCCCTTTGAAAGCAGAGGAGAACAGAGCAGAGAATAGTCTGTGGCATCAGGTAGGCCTAGAATAAAATAGCAATTCAGCTATTTACCAGTCATGTAACTTTGGGCAGGTTATTGAACTTCTCAGAGCCTTCATTTCCCCATGTAGTAATAAATGGAACATGATAGGTATTCAATGAATGGTGACAATGAAAGTCATAACCCTAACCTCTAGAGAAACCTGCCTCAAAAATAATCATCATCATCTCACTTTCAGCAGTGGGCCCTTGCTACCCATTACACTCATGCTCCTTAGCTGCTTTTTCCAGCTCCAGGTTCAACAGGAGTGTGTTTGTAGCCCCTGCTGAAGTTCTACCTCCTATACACATACTCCTTCCTTACACAAACACACACCACCACCACCACCACTCCTGCCATGTCTTTGCTGATATCTTGCTCCCTCTAAGAATGCCTGTAGTGCTCCTTACTATAAAAACATGTTCACCTTTTCCTTCAGAACCTACCTCTCCAGGAATCCCTACCTCTTTTGATGAATATTCTCCCCCACAGTTCCAAATTCAAACACACATACACAAGCCACAGAAGGAACTTTGACTTGGGAGAAGATGGGCCTGAATTCAAATCGAATAACAGAAAGCAGTCACTTAGCCTCTCTGAGGCTCAAACTCATCATCTGTATAATGGGGCCACTTATAATACCTTCTTGGCAAGGTGATAGTAAGATTAATACCCAGCACTCAAGAAGTATTTAATAAAAGTCTCATTCCTGTATGTTTTCATTTGCACATTGACTTTCTTCCTCCAAGAGCTCTCAGGTTTCTATGTGTATACAAATGACTGTGTGAGTACATGTACCCATCTCTCCCTTTAGAACTGAGGCTCCAAGTGTGTCAGGGCTGGGCTAGGGCTTGGCCTATACCTGATCCCCTGAATCTGGAAGATGTGGTGAGGGGAGTGAGAGGAAAACAGGTCAGAGGCTGAGCAGAGGTCTTAGTGACAGTGGAAGGGACCAAGAAGGGCCAGGGGGCATCTGGAGGGAGAATTTGGGAGGAGGGAGATCAGAGTTGACAGGGCTCTGACACCAGCAGGACATATTGGTCAATGAAGGAGACGAGTGAATTCCAGATGGGAGAGTGCAGGATTTTGGCTCTCAGAGCTACTAAGGTAGGGACAGCTAAGGAGAGGAGAATAGAAAACCTCACCTTCATGGCCCCCATGCCCAACTTTTGGGTGAAGTGACACCTGGGAAGCCCCCAGCCCTGCGGCCTCCTCCCCTGATGCTCTTGTCCACAGGCCTGATCCCATGTCTCTCCAGTCCCATCCACCCCCTTTATACCCACTCACCTCTTTCAGGTTGAATCTCATGTGATGACAGAGGATGTGGAAGGGGGGCTGGGTGCCTCCCCCCTGAGGGTGGTAGCCTTTGACCCAAGAAGCCTGGAAAAGCCTTGGGTAGCCAAACTGGTAGCGGGTGGGGAGGGCGAAGCGCAGCCCATGTTGATCCCCATAGCGATGAAGCAGGCTCAGCACAGAGCTACTCCCAGATTTATGTGTCTTCAGGAACATCAGTCGCTGCCGGGGAAGGCAGGATGGAACAGTTGGTCCTGGGGATGGGGCCCATGGCTGTCGGAGCTGCAGCCCAGGTAGCCTGGGGAGAGATGGGTGGGGAAGTGTCCTGACCCCTATCAGCAGGTAGATGAATGTCTTGTGGAGCAAGGACAGGGTGTAGAGTTAGTTCCCATGAATCACAGCTCCAGGTAGGACTGGTGGGAGCAAGTAGAGAGCATCTGTTGGGCATTGGGATAAGATGAAACTCACCTCTTCTGGAAGGGTCCCCCCCATAGCTGAAGGGCAAATCCAATGGTCATGAAGACTCCCAGAGCCACCCCCAGGCTCCAAGGCCCCCAGAGGCGCATGGTCCTGGTAGAGCCCATGTGGCACAGGGAAAGGTGACAGGGCAAGGGCCAGGCACAGAGGTAGAGACAGCTTGAGACAGCTGTGCAACTGCAGTAGGTGCAGGTTCGAGATGGGGGGTCATTCCCCAGGTCTGCTTGCAGCCTTGGTTGAGTCTGCCCCCTGAGTTAGCAGATTTTTACCTCTGTCAGCGTCTAGAAGGAAAATGAGGGGAAGGAGAGGAGTCTAAGGAGAGGGTAGAGATTTCTCTCCTGTTGCTGCATCTGAGACCTAATTCACAAAGGGGAGTGGCGGTGAAGAGGGTGTACTCGCTATACCCAGATCTTCTAGGTGGCCCCACAACTATTCCCCTGCTGTCAGTCTCCAGCTCCCACAGCTTCCATCTACAGTTTCTGTCTGAGCCTCAGGAATTTGGAAGGGAAGAGGAAAAAGGCAGAGACCCTGCAAGAAAGATCAGACCAATTCACTTATACAACAGTGGGGTGGACATCGCCAGGTTCCTGGCTTCCTCCTGAACCTCTGAGACAGATTGGAATCAAGAGCCCCATTTGGAGGCTGAGAGAGGAAACCATAAGGAGGAAATTTCAGTCAGATAGATGAACCGATGGAGGTGAGACTACAGGAGTGACTTTGTAATGAGTAAGAATCAGTCATCTGGTCTAAATTCAGGAATCTCTTTTTTCTCTCAGCACGGGGCAGACCCCAGTGTAGGAGGGGCTAGGGGAGATGTAGGGTTATTTATGAAACCCAGCTCCCTAGACATACTCCTACACACCCCAGCTGTTCTCGCTTTCCAACCCCATCAGTACACCCAAAGGAGAATGAGAGGGTGGGGCTGAAGAGAGAGAAATTCTGTGAAATAAAGATACTGACAGACACAAACACAGTTTGGAATCCCTACCCAGACCCGTTTTCTAATCCGCTGGGAGTCCCTACCCACCCCTTCAGATAACAACCCACAAAGTCAGACCACAGCCCTTACATCAAGTCTCGACAGCCCCTTTCCAGGGTGAGCTTGGAGTAACCCCTGAGAGAACCCATACTTGCTACCTAGAGACCCGCCCCCTCTGGCATCACTCCCCTGTGCCTTCCCCCAACACAGCCCCCAGTATTCAGCCCTGCACAGAACTTTTGTGTCCAAGTTTCTTTTACTCCTTCCACCCATCTCTGTCTCCTCCCATTACCCTAGATTCCAGCCCTCTGCACCCTCCAACTTTGGTGACTGCTCAGTCACCGGCCCTTCGTTGGCCCCCTCCCAGGGTCTATGAATGCCTCCCCTACCCAAGACTCCTCCCATAAATTCTAAGAGTCCCTCCACTGGCTGCAGCCTCAGTGTCACTTGCCCACTTACCAAGTCACCTGAAGAGGAGCAGGCAAATTGGGGTCTGGCCCTCCTCCCACTGCCCCCCCCCCCACTGCCCCTCAGCCACCGCCCAGCTCCTCTCGCTCTGCTCAACTTTCCTCATAAACTTTCTCAGAGCCCAAGCTCCTCCCTTCTCCCTCCCTCTGTTCAGCCAGTCCCGGCAGCTTTGATCGCTTTGCTGGGTTTCAGAACCTCCTGGCAACTTTCCCTTGTCAGGGCACCCGACCCGCCCTTGGAAGACTCTGCTTCTACTCTTTCACACTTAGGAATCAATTTTACTTTTTTCTCTTTCTCTTTTTGCAGGACAAAAGGCTCATTCAGGAGACAAAAAGAAGGAAAAGAGAAAGTAACAGACAAGAGTTGAAAACAGGGATTTTCAAGGACTCGTGACAACTAGCCAGAGGCTGACTTGCAGAGAACAGGGGCTTCTCACCCTGAAGGCAGGAGACAAGGTGTGGTAATGTTAATGATGCCTCGTGTTCAAAAATAATTTTCCCTGTACAAGGTGCTTCCTCACACAGTTCCTGTTTGGTCACCATTCTTCTCCCTATTTTACAGATGTAGGTTCTCAGACCCAGAGGGTGGACAACTTGCCCAAACTCAGTTATCAGGGCACAGGTGTCAAGAGCGGTGAGAAGCAGGCAAAAATGAGCTGGTCACAGAGGCTCTGGGACCTCTTCCAGGATTTAGGGCTCAGGGAGGGATGCTGAAGTTATAGAACGTCACACTCAGAGTCCAATAAATTAGTTGTTTATTTGTAAAATGCAGAGCTTGTGAAGGATGTGGGTGGCAAAGGTAATGAGTCTTTTTTCTTTTTTTATATATTTTAGTTTAGGAAATTGAAAAAACTTAGTAGAACCCAGGCCCATAGATCCTGACATCCTATTCATACACCCTAGTCCCCTCTGCCCCACACCCAGTCAATACCCACCTTTCTACATTTCTGAGACCAGGTGAACCTGCCCCTCTCAACTTCCAACTTCCTTCAAACCCACCCTCCAATTAACACTCTAAAACTCCTCCCTTTCTCCTCAATGGGGCTGACCCAAACTTATGGGCTTGGTTGAAAAGACCATACCTCCTTCCTAAATAAATATCCACAGCTCCCCCCACCCCACCCCACGCCAGATACCAAATGAAAAAATAAATATTATTAACACCTACCCACAACCAATAGGAATCTCCTAGACTTGGGGCCCCAGCCATTTACCCAAAAAGTCCCTTCTCTACCTTCATGGCAGCCCCCTTCAACCTCTCCCGAGACTCAGCTGAGGGGGGAGGAAGCCATGAACTCTTCTGATGCCAGGGCACCCCTTCCCCGTTATCGAGGTCCAAGTAGGGCCAGGACTGAGAGGAAGAGAATGAAGATGGGTTGGGTGTGAAAACCAACAGATGCCCCCCCAGTCCTACTCCCGCCCTGGCTGTTGCGGATGATGACACCTCTTCCTCTGTTCCCAGCACCATCTCTTCGAGGAGGGCGAGGAAGCCGGGCAGGGGGCGCTACAGCTGCTGTCCCAGCCATCCAGTCATCTGCATAGTGCTGTCCCTGTCCAGAGCCACTGGTGCCCTCATCTGCAGGGAGGGAGAGGATCAGAGACAGACAGGGATGGGCAAGAGGGGCAGTGGGAGACAGAGGGAGAGAGATAGAAAGAGGAAGAGAACTCAAAAACAGCTTACAAAAGAGAGTGGCAGGAGACACAGGTAGATTGTTGTGGGTTGGGAAGAAGGAGAAATACAGTATTGGGAAGGCAAGGAGACAGATCAGGCAGACGTGGGAATGAGGGAAGATGATGAGAGAAAGGAAAAGAAACAATGAGACAGAGGCAGGAAAGAGAGACAGGTGGGAAAAGAGGATAAACAAGAAAAGATAGAAAACAGAGGTACACAGAAGCAGCCAGCACACAGGGAAGAGGAGGGGGGAAGGGGAGGTAAATAGAGACAGAGACAATGGGAGAGAAAAAAAATGAATGTCTTTGCCTTGCTTCACTGTCAAACTCTACCTTGAGGAGCAAGCCCAATGACACCCCCTGACACTCCCCCCCACCTTCTTATCTTCCCCTGGGGTTGCTCCTCCCCAAACTCCTACAGCCTTTTGCCTAGAGTTCTGTAATAATGTTTTGTAGTCTTCCCAACTGGCCCGTGAACTCACCGATAGAGACCCTTTCTCTCATTGGTCTACTACCCCTTACCTTCGAGGTTAAGTGCTCAATACTAGCTTGTAAAATGAATGAGTAACGAACGAATGATAACTGAGATGTGAAAGGAGGGACTCAGAAGACAGTGGATGGGGCCCGGGTGCACATGCAGGCGGCTGTGGAGCTAGGCCCTCGGGGAACCCCACAGGTCTCACCCCAGTCTTCCAGTTCCAGGTCTTGTCCTAGGGCGGCGGCCCTCATCCTGATCGTGGCCGCCCGGAGCCGCAGCCGCTGCATCCGCGTCCGGAGGTCGGGGTTTGAGGCTTCCGCATCTAGCTCTGGGTTGTCGAGCCGCTCGGTCAAGGAGCCCCCGACCACCGGCAGCAAGTACCTGCGAGCGCAGCAGCTCCTGAAGCCTCCCAGCCAGCCCGACGGGCCGCGCCCACCCACCAGCCTGGCTCTCACTTGCCCCGCCCGGTTCCGGTCCAGCAGGGTGCTGCCTCCTGCGCGATTTCCGCGGCCACGGTGGGATCCTTGCACATCGTTAGGGGCAGCCCGGCCCAGAAGCCCCGTACCCGGCCCAAATGCTCGCGGAGCTCCCACACCTGGCATGCAGAGAGAGTTGGTGGAGCTGTAGCCAGTGCCCACTAGGTGGGCCTGCCCGCCGTACCCTTGCCACCCGTGGTTTCCTTGCTGGTAGCCCCCACTTACCAGCTTGGGCAACTTGTTGCTCGCTGCCATTGTGGGCTTCTCCTTCTCTGTCCTCGCTGCCCATGGCCGACTCGCCTCTTTAGCGGGGACTGGGGCTCTGCGGGAGTGGGCATGGGACTTTGGTGCGCCCCCGCATTCCTGAAACACCTGTGACACAGGGAAGAGGCGCCCCACATGCAGTGAAACTCACGCTGTGTACCTGCTCCAACACCTCAATCTTCCTGACACCCCAGTTTCCCCAGATACCCTACAGCAACTCCTTGACTCCCCTCACTTCCAGCCTTCTCTCTCCTGAACTTCTTAGAGCTGACATCCCATACTGTCTCCTTCATACCCAAAGTTGACACTCCCACATTCCTCAAGGCCCCAGTACCTGGGTGGACACCGTTCCACTGTTTTCCTGCAGATACATCAGACCTTCTGCTATTTTCACCCCAATGGACTGGGCTGCCAGCTCAAAGGAAAAGGAGCCCTGGATCTTCTCAGCCAGAAACAAGAGACCATCTTGAAGAAGAGGGAGAAAGACAAAGGGAGAAATGAGGGAACAGCTAGGGTGGTACTCACTGAACTAGGAAGTTCCCACAAATCCTGACCTGAGCACCAAGATGTTAGATGGTGGAGACTCACATGAGAAGGACTACCCCCATGGCTTAAAGCTCCCTCCCAGTCTTCCCCACTCACCCCTATACAGAGTGTCTTCCCAGGCTTTCCTGAGTCCTCACCCAGATAGGTTCCCCAGTCAGGGTCCAGTGTCTGGCTACTGAGACAGCCATAGGCCACGTTGAGGCAGAAGCCCCGGCAGCGTGGCAGCGAAGGGACACCCTGACAAAGAGGGCAGCCGGTCAGACGCATCACAGCCCGCCTGCAGCCTTCGGATATGGGCATCTGGGGGCAGAGAACTGGGTTGTGTCATTCACAAACACTGAGGCTGCCCTCAGCCAAACTTGGTGCTAGGCACAGAAATAAATCAAATATCCTACCCCACCTCCCCAGGCCCTATATGGAGAGCTGACATGAGTGACTAGGGTTGGTGACCCCATGTGGCAGCAAATAAGACCCCAAAAAACTTCAGAGGGAAGTTCCTAGGAGCGAAGTTATAGATCCTGCTTCTTAGGAGGGATGGAACTAAAGAGGCAGTGGTAGGGGGATAAGGGGATCTGAGAAATGGTTCAAAAACAAAAATGAGCCCATCATGGTTGGGGAAGGAGGAGACTGAGGATGCAGGAGGTGAGGGAAGGTAGTTGGGAAAAGAACAGGCAATGGAGAGAGGACTTTGAACACCAGATCAGGAATCTGGCCTTCAGCAGCAGGGAAGGGGGAGCCACTGAGGGGCCTGGAGGAAACCAGGGGGGACAGTACTCCCATCTTGGGATGCCATGAAGATGAGCAGACTTCCAGAGGCTGACAGGGTATGAGTCATCAGAGGCACAAGAAAGGGTCAGAGGTGGGAGAAAGTCATGGATCATGAAACAAAGGAGACTTTGCTCTGGTTTTCCTCTTTACTGATTCACCCTGGGATGCCATGGCCTTGAGTTTGACATGGGAAGGCCCCAGATCTCTCCTGCTAGCTGGCACCTGACTCTTCCTCAAGGGGTCTCTCCTACTCTCCTTCTCCCTCCCTGAGCCCTGCCCATACTCAGGCCTCCTCTAACCTTAAGCACTTCGTTGACCACATCTTTTCCAGTCTCCAGACCCTGCACAAAGGCCAGGGCAGCCACCATGGCCCGGGTTACCTGGGTGAAGGGAAAGAAGGTGAGAAAAACCACAAGGTTGTAGTGCATCAGTCAAGACTGGGGCCAACAAACTACACCAAGGGGACAGGCAGTAGGGGTTAGGTTGTGGAGTTACCTTGGGGTGATTATGACTGTCAGGTAGTCATGTCTAAAAGGCTCAAAAGAATTAGTCTAGAAGGATCAAGGGGAGCTAGGCTTGAGAAGAGGTAGAGGGATTGAGTTTTGGGGAGACTTGAGTTTTACAGGGGTTGGAAACAGATGATCTGTGCATCAGGACAAACCCTGAACTTGAAGCCAGGAGACCTGAGTATGAGTCACAGTTCTACCATTTACTTTTGATGAGACCTTAAGTTCTGGGAGGCTCAGTTTTCTCATCTGTAAAACAGGGCTACAACCATCTGACTCACAGAGTTAAAATGACAATTAAACAAGATACTATAAAATAAAAATTGTTCTCAAATATTAAGTGCCTAATTCACATTTAGTTGAACCAGAAGTAGTCAGGATATTAGGATAAGGAAGAAATTGGCAGAAAGGTGGCTGGAGACCAAGAGCAGGGTCAGTGATGTGTGTGAAACTAGGGGGGACATTCAATTAAAGGAGACCAAGAAGTATTGGGTCAGGCAGGGGGGACTGAGGCTCAAAGATGGGTCACCAGGTCAGAGAGAGCTGCCATGCAGGGTGTGGGGATCACCAAATCAGGGGTAACTGGAGCATGAAGGGAGAGTCATTGGGTTGGAGGTTGAGGGCACACTTCATAGGTCACTAAGTCAGAGTTGGCTGAAACTCAGGGCTTAGGACCCCTCACCTGCAGGCGGAGACGGTGGGGTGAGTCCCCAAAAGGCTTCAGAGAGTCATCAGCAGAGGCGGCAAGGCGTGTGATACAGAACAGGTAGTCAGGGGAGAAGTTGTATTCTGGGTGCAGCAGGGGGAACATTTTCTCCAGGAGCTGTGCCCAGAAATCCACCAAGGCGTCATCTAATCCCTCACCAGACTTCTCATAGTAGTCCCGCAGCCGAGTGAACAGGCCAGTGAATAAGGGGGTATGCTGGGAATACAGCTGTCCGTAGGAGCGTTGGAAGAGCAAGGCCAGGGAGTGTTCAGCTGATGAGATCATCTCCAGAAAAGCCCCTGTGGCAAATGGAAAAAAAGGGGTATGAGGTGAAGTGAAGCCAGAAAAGAATAGAAAAGTGAAAGGGCAGATGCAGGAAGAGATGGGGATGGGGAGAGGAGAAAAGACAAGTGAATTAGTAACAGCCAATTCTCAGACCTGGGCAGACTGGGAATGGGGTGGGGCAGGACCCTGGAGAGAGCCTAGGGTGGGAGGGGCAGTGCTGGGTGCCTTAGAGATGGAGTAGGAAGTAAGGACAGGATGCCTGCTGGGGTCATGAGCACAGAGGGGAGGTATGCGGCCAGGTTTGGGCACCCCAAGTCCTCACCATTAAATTTTCTGTGCAAGGCAGCCAGTGTGTGAACCAGGAAGGAACCACTCTTCTCCACCAGGCCTCGGAAGGTAGCCTCGGTGTCCCAGGTCAGCCTCTCCTCTACCTCACTGGAACAGCAGGTGTATTCTTGGGGACAGATCCGGAGGTGCTCACCTGGACAGAGAAGACACAAGGAACGGTGAGAAGTGATAAAGAATGGGGCAAGAGTTGTAAAATTCCTACCGTCTCCTGCCGATCTCTGGTGGCCATCCCTTATCTTTCTTCTGTCTGGTTTCTTTTCTATTGTCTGCACCCTCATCCCCACCTGATGCTATCCCTACCTTATTGTCCCCTCACCCATCTCAAGTCTGCTGCCATTAGCCATGGCATCAAAAATAGTGATGGGCCAAATTAGTGATCAGAATCCTCAGAGAACCCTCCCAAACATCATGCACCCCAGGCCTCTAAGGACTTACAAGACAACTTCTATGGGAAGAATGGAGTGAGGTTACTTGGTAAGCAGGAAAGTATTATAGGAGTGCTCTTAGAAACAGCGAGGGGAACAAATTGGGCTGTAAATAAACACAGAGGTGGATGCTAATTACTTGAAAGGGATTCCTATAGGGTGGGGGTGTAGTCAGAGAGCTATTATATGAATCAGAGAGTTATTGTGATACTAGTAAGGAAGTTCAGGAGGAGGAGAGATGTTATTACTACGGGATGAAAAGATTTTTATAACGGTTACTCTGAATGGGGAAGAGAGTTATTGTGAGATGGGAAAGACCCACCCCTGCCTCTCTCCCTCTCCCCCAATTCTCTAGACTTCCTCTTTCTCCTCACCTGAGATCGGGGCGGGAGGGAGTAGGCTTAAGCTATATCCCCGGGAACCCAGAATCTGCCGGGTCTCAGTGCAACTCCGGGTGACCTTTGCCTCGCTCCCGGGTCCAAGACTAGGACCGAGACACAGAGGCAGCAGCAGAAGCAGAAGAGTTCGCAGCCTGGACATAGCTGCTGCGACCTTGGGGCAGCAAAGCTAATCCGACGGAGGAAAGAAGAGACGCCCGAACTCGAGAAGCCAGTTCTCTGATGCGGGACCGACCCGCCGGCCAGAAAAAGAGCGCGACCTCGAAAAACTGAACACCCAGCACGATAGCTGGACCAGGCTGCATCTGCCGAGACAATGGGAGCAGGAGCCAGACAGGGGGCGGGACCTAAGGCGGGACCCTGCCAATGATGGTAAGGGGCCGACCTCAGGGGCGGGATCAAGGGAGAAATTTAGCCAATGTAATGGGGAAACTCTGAAGAGGGTTGGGACTCGGCTGAACTAAGGAGGTTGGGGAGGGGCGTGGCCTTTTCAGGGGCGTGGCGACCCGGTTCGAAAGGCGGGGCCTGGGTGGAACCTAACCTATGGCAGTTGGGAAGCCAGACTGAAGGGGCTACTGCTGGTCTAGTGCGAAGCCCGGCCAATGGTTGCGGAGGAGGGTAGGGGGTTGTGAATATTGGGGGTAGAGGGTCGGGTCCCGGGTGGAGCAGGACTGCAGATGGCGCCTGTGCCCACGTGACGGGGCGGCACGCGGGCGAAGTGGTGGCCGCTCGAGGCTGCCAAGCAACTTGACTGGAACGTGGTGAGCACGAGCTCGCACACGCCCAAGCCTCGCGATAATTACCAACCTCGGGAGAGCCGTTGGGCTCGCGCCTGCGCGAAACTCGGCTCGCGCCTTCCCGCTTTTTTCTGGATTCTTCCGCCACTGGAAGGGAAGCGGCGGGTTCCTGTGCCGCAGGTGGGATGACTTCAGAGACCCGCGGGACCCCAGGTGGTGACTTTTCCTCAACCGTGCTCAGCCAGAAGTCGCTGTTCCGGACTCAGACAGTGAGGCTCCTCTTTGACCCAAGAATACGCAGCCCCACCCCCACTCCCGTTCCTGAGAGAAGGACCTCCCTCTACCATGCCTCAATGGCTGCCTCCATTTCCAGTCCCCAAGAGACTGATAGTCACTCTAATGAGCCGTTAGAAGTCTCCTCCGCCCAAAGAAACAGCCCGAGGAGGGTCAGAAGTACCACCGTCTGGAAAAGTAGAGAACGCGAGCTTTCGTTTACTCAAGTGTTTCTGGCCCTAATCTTATGCAGCCTCCACCCCCAAATTGTTAATGGCGTCTCGTTCCATACACTCGGAATTAAGTTGTACTAGCTTTCTAGAAATTAAATCTGGGTGCTTTGCTATTTTTATTTATTTATTTGGTTGGTTGGTTCGTAATGTAAGAATTTGTTTATTTGCATCAGGCAATTTAGGCTTCTGAATCTGGAGAGGGATCTGCTTTAAACTGCTCTGGTGTGTGCCTTATTCCGTGCTTGGAGAGCAACTCCAAACCCGTGGTCTGCATCTGAGGCGGTGGTTTTTAATTCCCTAGTGCCTTAGATGAAGACTCTCTTTATGTTTTTTTTGTGGACTTACCCCCATCCGAGTTCCAGAGCAGTTACCTTGAGTGAAAAGGGATGGCCAGGGCTGGGGAGGGAGAAGTGGTGGGGTAGGAGCCCTTTCCTCTCTTTCTTTCCGCAGCTGGACCACCATGCCTACCCTTCGATCCTCCTCCTCCTTGCTCCATAGCTCTTCCTCTCCAAGCAGTGTGTCCTCTCCACTGCAACGAGCAATGAGAGGTGGACAGAGGGGCTTGTCTACATCTTCTGGTTTGTCTGTCAGTGTGCCCTGTGATGACAGGGACTCGGACCAGACTAAAGAGGGGTGAGTGAAGTTGATGAGAAAATACTTGTCCAGCTTTGTCCTTCATCATCGGTAGCTTTCCCCTCTTCCATTTTATGGCCTCGGTAGTAACGTGTGTGACTGTATGAAAATGTAATGATGTTCTTTCTAGTGGTTCACAACAGTGACACCCCTCCAGCTCTGCTGGCTGATTTTGGCTGCCCTGAATGTGTAGGCATCAAGAATAATATACCCTGTTGTAAATCCATAATTTCAATTGTCTTATATAAGACAATAACCTTTCAATAACCTTTCTTGGACACGTTTGTATGTTCAGCATTTACAAACTCTGGTGGAGGCAGGGAAAGGGTAAGTAAAGAGTTATTTTTTTGTTGCCTGGCCAATAGTATATACTTTATAGTTGGTGTTCTGTAGCTCCTATATTTGGGGATTTTATATACAGGTCCATCTGTCCTTATTTGCTATCATTTATGAGTTTTTTCTGTGAAGGTTATAATAATATATCTTGATTTTTATTTCCAGGGGGAAAAAGAATCTCATACAAGATCTGATTTATCCCCTAGTTATTTTAATTGGCCTTTTCTGCACCTTATCTGTTTCTGTCAGTGCTACTGTTGGAGACCAGATAATATTTTATAAACTTATCTCTAACCAGTAAGACGTGAATTTGTTTCAATGGGTAGAATTTAACTCCAAGTGCATATTAGTCTCCTGTTTATGTATGAGTAATATATGACTTTCCAAGCCATACTAATTTTTCTCCACACAGCCTGCTTAAGTGAATATCATTTTATTTTCTTAGACTATAAGGAAAGTGTTGCCTTTCACCCACCTCATTCTTCATCTCCATTGTTTTCTTCAAGTGAAATTTTTTCTTTAAGACTTTGTTTCTATTTTCTGGTAACAGTAATTTCATCTCTTAAAGAAAATATGAGAAAAAATATTTTTTTCTCATGGCAAGGGGGTACAGTTAGAGACAGAGAAATGATAATATATTTACCCTTTTGTATGGAGAGACTAGGGTGTATCTAAGGAGAACCATACTCCCTCACAGGGATAGTGATTCTTTATCAGCTGATGAAGGCAGTGACTTTGAAGACAGCTTGAGACACAATATGAAGAAGAGAGCAGCAAAACGACCACTCAAAACAACCCCAGTGAGTCAGTCCATTTTGTTTTGTTTTTGAACCTGGTCTGGGAAACAGCAAAAGTAAATCTAAGAGAGACTCAGGAGATTGTTTGATGAAAGGGCAAGACTTAAAAAGTGTTAAGAGAGAGGTAAAGTGTTAAGAGAAGGCAAATTTTAAAGAATAAAGAATAAAAGAAGAGGGTATTAGGATTCAGAGGAATAGGAATAGGGCTAAAGGACTTTCCAAAGGAGAAAAAGAAAGTTCATAATATAAATATCAGTTATATCAGATCTGAATAAGTAACTCAAGCTCTGCTGTGTAATTGGCAGTGTAAGCCTGCCTGTGTGATGAAACCAAGTGTCAAGATCATTTTCATATTTAAAAATATTCCTGATCTCTTCTTAGGTGGCAAAACATCCAAAGAAGGGGTCTCGAATGGTATGTGGTCGTAGCCAGAAAGAGTCAGAGCCACCAGCCAGTGATCTTTTTGATGCTGTGAGAGCTGCCAGAAGTGACATGCAGGTAAAGCAATGACTTACAAGTTTATAAATATCATTCACCCCTTGTAGGATGGAAAAATAAAGACAAGTGTCTATAAACTCATTTTAATGCAGACATTTTAATGAACATAACCTATATCAGGAATGACAGATAAGACCCTGGAGCTGATCTTTGGAATGATATAAGGGAGACCTTGGATGAGCGAGAATGTACCTTTTCTAAAAGTATCACAGAGTGAGATTGGTTTTGCCTTTATTGATTGATAGAGGAGGCAAGGAGAGAAAGTTTGGATATGGATGGCAACTTGTTAACCCTTGTCATTCTTTAGCTCCACTTAGACAGTTACACCTAATTCCCTTTTTCCTCCCCACATTTATTTTTTTAATAACTTATTATACTTCTATTGTCATCTAAAAGTATATAAGGCTTACATGTAGTTTACAAAAATTTTAAATGATCACCCAGATCTCTAGCCCCAGGTCAAGAAACGAAACATTAATAGTGCTATAGCGGGCCTTGTATAGCTTCTCTTTATCCTACCACCAAAGTCCCCTCACCAGTGGAGAGAACCACTATAGTGAATTTTCCGTTAATAATGCCCTTGTCTTTCTATTATAGTTTTATCACCAATGAATGTGTTTCTGAATTTAAACAAATGAATCATTCTTTATATAGTGTTCTGTGACATAATTATTTCAGTTGTTTTAGATTCACTGATATTGATGCATAATGTAGATTTTTATAGTTTTTAGAAAAGTTTTAAATTTTCAAACATGGAGTTTTTCTATTTATATTTTTGTTTTTGATTTCTAACTGTATTGTAGTCAGAAAATGTGGTCTTTGAAACTTAGGGAGACTAGCTTTATGACAACATTTCGTTCTTTTCCAAAACTATTTTACATGTGTATGAAGAAGATGTGTGCCGTCCAGTTGTTGGGTCCAGTGTTCTCTTGGGTGAGATCAAGAGTGTTAAATGTGATACTGCTTTGATATTTCTACTGATTTGAGGTTTTGGGTTGGTGGGGGAGGTGGTGGTGGTTGGCCTGTTTGATATAATACAGGGAGAGATGTGTTAAAAAGGAGACCTTTTGGTCATTCCTTTTGTATTCGTACTCATTTTTGCTTTTAATATTTTGAGGCTTTGTTTCTGGGTAAATCAAACTTTTCATCATCATGGTATACTGATATTTCTTTATTTTTCTGCTCTAAAACAAAAATTGTTTTTTTTTTTTCTATTAACATACACTAGCCTTATTTTTTATTAGTATTTGCCTGGTATCTTTTTCTTTCCTTTTACTTGCAGTCTTTGTATGTTTGGAGTCTGTCTCCTGTATATAGTATGTATCTGGATTATGTTATTTAATCCATTCTGCCAGTCTCTTTTAACAAGAGAGTTTAATTCATTTATAAGTATTGTTTCTGCTGATATATTTGAATTTATTGCTACCATTTTATTTGCTTTCAACTTTATCTTGACTTCCCTCTTTCTTTTTTCCCTTTCCTTGCTTGATTTTGCATTTCTGTCTTCTATAAGGACCTAAGCACATTTTAATTCCAGTTGCCCCTTCCAGTTTACATGCTGTTTTACAGGTGTTTTAGTTCCATCCATTCCTCTTCTCCCAGCAAATTAGATATTATCTACATCTTTATCCTTTTCTTTGTTCGTCATTTCTCTTGCTATCCGAAGTTTATCCTTTAAAATTTTCTTTAGATAGACTTTACTAACAAACTCAGTTTTTGCTTATATAAAATGTATTTACCTTGTTCTTAAAAGATTGTTGCTTTGTATAGAATTCTAAGATGACATTTCCTTCTCTCAGCACATTAAAAAGATTATTCCACTGCTTTCTAATTTCCCTTATTGCTGCTGGGAGTCAGCTATCTAACTTAGCAGTCCAATACAACAGTTTATAAGGATGGAAATGTTCTGTATCACCATTGTCTAGTATAGTATATTTTAGCCACATGTGGCTAGCAAGCATGTGATATGTGGCTGGTGTGACTTAGGAACTGGATTTTAAATTTTTTTAATTTAATTTTAATAGCCGGATATGGCTAGGGGCTGTATTATTTAGGCAGACCTAATTTGTGTTTTAGTTTGTGTTAAATGAAAATCCTTTGTAAGTTGTTCTCTTTTTTTCTGTGTGGGTTTTTTTTTTTTTTGCATTATGTTTATATATTTTATTTGTTATGTTTGAGATCCATTAGCTTCCAGGCTCTGAGGATTGGTATCTTTCAACAACTATGGAAAATTCTTTTCAAATAGCGATTCTTCCTTGTTCTGTTATCTTCTTCTAGAATTCAATTAGATATCATCATAACTTCTCACTCTATTCTCTATGTCTCTAAATAGCTCTTTTATTATTTCTGTTAGTCTCTGGGTTGCATTTTGG
The DNA here is from genome assembly GCA_004027375.1 of Macroglossus sobrinus. Classification (NCBI taxonomy): domain Eukaryota; kingdom Metazoa; phylum Chordata; class Mammalia; order Chiroptera; family Pteropodidae; genus Macroglossus; species Macroglossus sobrinus. Next base: position 114,733 of record PVKZ01003049.1, read on the forward strand.
ATGATTTCTTTGACTAATCTTCCAGTTCACTCATCTTCTGTTTGCTATGCCCAGTCTGTTTTTAATTCATTCATCGAAGCTTTAAACTTTATTATATTTTCTATAAATTTGTTTGGTCCCTTTTAAAATTAGTTGTTCTTTGCTTTTACTTTGAATCTTTTCTTTCATTTCTTAATCATAGTAAGCATAATTTCTAATCTGTGAAACCTTCAGTGTCTAAAGTCTGTGTATTTAATTATGCTGTCTGTTTTTCCTTCTGATTCTTACTTTCAGTGCCTTGATTCTTTACTAGATTTTACTGTGAACCACTCATATTCCATGGAGCTCTATATGTTGGAATTCTTTGGGGCCTGGGTTGAACGTGGGTTTTAAGAGAGGAGCCTGCATTTGCTTCTGGTAGTTTACTGGGGACACTCCAGACTCACCTTTAAGTAAATTATTCAATTGAGATTATTCTGATCATATAGGTATTGTGGATCTGATCTGAAAATCCAGATTGAGAGCTGGCTTATGCTTATGAATTCTCAAGGAAGAATTCTTGTTTTCTCCCCAACCCATACTAAGGTCATAACAAACTAGTGCTGTTTCCCTCTGACCTTTAGGTTTATTTCTCATTCTTGCTTTCATGAGGATGTGACTCTTTGCAGGACCCCAGCTTTATGCAGTAGCCTCCTTTGGGACTACACTTCTTAAAAAGACCTTAGGCTCAATTTCTTATACTCTGCATTTCTCACAGCCTTCTGGACAGAAAGTCAGGGTTCCTAGGGTTTAATAGAAACATACAGGGCAAAAGTCAGCTTGTTTATCTCCAAGGATTGCTACCTTCACTTCATTTTTAGCTTATGTGGAATTCTACTTTTCATTTAAGTCCAGCAATACATTTTAAAATATATTTTTAACATTTCAATCAGAGGTTTGGATGCTTCAATTGGGAAAACATACAGCATTTCTAGTTTGTCATATCGCCATAAGTAGAAATAATCTACATTGTTTTCCTAGTCTCTGGTGGATGAGTGGCTGGAGAGTTACAAGCAAGACCAGGATGCAGGATTCCTGGAGCTCATTAACTTTTTCATCCGATCTTGTGGATGTAAAGGTAAGGAAACTTCTGTTCCTTTCTAGTCTCCAGCAAAAAGCTGGATGAATTTAGATGAATAGGATTAGGCATTTCTTAAATGAAGGGAGAAGGTAAAGCATAAGAAAAGTTTTACTTATTTACCCACATTGTTGATTGGCAAATAGGGAAATGACCAGTAAGAAACTGTTGGTTTGGAGACAAGACCCTTTGCAGAAAAATACTTAATCATGATAATAATAATCAAAAATTTTAAAATGGATCATCAGACACCGTTTAGTCTTCTTTTTTCTAGATGAAGTAATTTTTTATTTTCTCATTCTTTATTTCTCTGCCACTTCATCACCACTGAAGCTGTGGGCCCCCAGAGGCCATGACTTAATTTATTGAGGCAGATAGTCTTAGGCATGTTGTATTATAAGAATCCATAATTTGGTGTAGTTTTATTGCTTTCCTTGTTTTTTTTTTGTTGTTGTTTATTTGGATTTTCTTAAAACTAGTTTTCCACTGCTCAATTTCTTTGGATTTTCTAGAAGGGTTGCATTATAGCAGATACACAATTAGATAGTAGTAGATTTCGGTCTTCTGATTTCCCACCTACGCTCTATTCAATAAATTCCCTAACTCATCTTCAGATATATATGTAAATAGTTACAGAGTCTTGTTATTTTCCTTGTAAATACCTTTTTTATTACTTAGGCATTGTGACCCCCGAGATGTTCAAGAAGATGTCCAACTCGGAGATCATCCGGCACCTAACAGAACAGTTTAATGAGGTGGAAGGAGATGACCAAGATCATCATGCCACTCTTATTTCAAAATACAAGGCTCATGACCCCTTTCTTTCTTATCCTTGGAAATAGGATATTTTTTAGAAGGAGTTCAGTCTTTTGGGAGCAAAAGAGACCAATTCAGATATTATCTGAATATGTCTCTAGAATTGAGAATAGCAGGAAATGAAGTATAACAGAGATAACATTTTTATTATACTATTGAGTTTTGACATCTACCATCCCTGTGGCCTGGTAATAACTTTCCCATCCTTTTCATAAACCCTCCTTTAGGACTCAGGAGACTATCCCCTGACAGCTCCAGGTCCATCCTGGAAGAAGTTCCAGGGAAGTTTTTGTGAATTTGTAAGGACATTGGTCTACCAGTGCCAGTACAGCCTCCTTTATGATGGCTTCCCTATGGACAACCTCATTTCCCTGCTCACTGGCCTCTCAGACTCCCAAGTCCGTGCCTTCCGTCACACTAGCACTCTGGCTGGTGAGCATTTGTTTTTACTCTATAAATATTTTTCTGGTGATTGGTTTAATATTTTTTCTGTTTTCCAGTCCTGGATCTTCTTTCTTAACTGCACCTTAGGTCTTTATTTCAAGGCCATGGTTCTTTTATCCCAAACCCAATTTCATTTCTCTCTAGTAGAATTGTAAAAAGGAGATGAATACAGTGACAGTTTCCAGCGATAGCATGTTTCTCATAGCTCACCATTGGGAATATACTGAGGATTTAAAAAAGCCCAAAAGAGTTAGGGAGGAAAAAAGTGCACTCCAGAACAGTAAGTCTGGGGATGTGATAGTCACCCTGCTCTAGTTTGTTATTTTCACTGCCCTTTATTCCCTTCTTTTTTGAACCTACCCTCCCTTCCTTGACTTAAATAATGGTTTCCTTATCTTGTTTTTCCTGACTCAAAGCCATGAAGCTAATGACCTCTCTGGTAAGAGTTGCCCTCCGACTGAGTTTGCACAAAGACAACAATCAACGTCAGTATGAGGCTGAACGAAACAAGGGGCCAGAACAGAGAGCACCTGAGCGGCTGGAGAGCCTGTTGGAGAAACGCAAAGAGGTGAGAAGTGTGTACCCTGCCTCTTTTCATCCCTCTCTTCTAGCTTCTATCCACTGCTGCCAAAGCTCACCTTATTAGTCCCCAAGTACTTTTCTCTGGTAAGACACGGGTCCCCAAGCAACATTTCAGACCATTAATAATGAATACTCTCAATAGTTTATAGACTCATTCTGTCAGAGATTATTGCATGCTCATGTTGTTTCTGGGATGTAGGCTCAATTACTATCATTTCTAATATAGAGTAAAATTTAGAATTCTCTGTAATTCCACTTTTTCTCAGTTTCCATTATCTACATTCATTATTAGAAGTGTTTAAGAGTTGTGCCTGCACATATGCAAGAAGTTAAGTTTTGACTTTCCTGTCATGTGTACCATATACAGGTCACCATAGTACTACAGGCCAATCACTGATGGAGGAAGCCAAGTGTTGAAGAAATGGAAGGGGCATGGGCCTTTCATTCACTCCTGAGTTTAATTTCTGTTCCAGTTAGCTACTAGATCTATGACCTTACATAACACCTCTAAACTTCAGGCTCCTTTTCTTTAAAAAGGAGGGATAATTCTACTTTTCTATGAAGATAAAATGAGATGATGAGTAAATTGCTTAGCCTACCACATAGTAGGTACTTGCTTTGTTTCCTTTTAAACTTAAAAAATACCACCTCAGGACATAAACCCTAACAAAATCATTTGCACTGATTAAACCTTCAAATAGCTGTGTCTACCACAAGATAGACTCTGGTCCCCACTGCCACACACACACACACACACTCTACTTTGGTACTTGAGACTCCCCCACTATGAGGTTGCAGGACTCACCATGTCTGTCTGTACCAATTGACTTTTCCCAGGCCTCTCCAAAGATTTCAGTGCTAAATCATTAGAGAAGGAAACTTTAAACTTCCCTCATCTTCTTTTTCTATTTTCACTGCCATGCTCTTAAACCTTATGTATATTCTATCTTGAATCTTATGTACACTTGTGTGTCTTTTTTTTTTTTATTTCTCTAGGTTCTTGTTTCATCAATTATTATTTCCGTCTTTGTCTTTAATATCTCTCCCCCCACTCTTTTCTCCACTTATAGATAGGCCCTTGAATCTTTCCTTCATTCTTCTCCTCCATGAGCTATTCCATCTCTATCTTTTTAGAAGGTTTTTTCTTACTTTCTTAATATCCAGTTCTATCTTTTTTTTTCTGCCTAGCTTTTCTCCTCATTTTTCTTTGAAATTATTCTCAAACCAGTGACTTCTTAATTCCTATAGCCATGACCTTTTCTCAATCTTTCTTTTTCAAACTTCTATAGAATTTGGTACTGGTGACCCACCTTTCTCCTGCCCTCCTTCGTCTCCTTTTTCTTTTAAGTATGAACTTTTTCAAACAGAAAAAGAGGCATTGGTAGAGTGAACACTATATACAAATTTCCTGGATTTAACATTTTACCATATTTGTTTCATTTATTTTTTTCCCTTTTATGGTAAATTATAGACATATTGGTATTTCAACCTAATGACTTAAATATGTCTTCCAAAAGATGACATGTTTCTACATAATTTCAATTTCATTTTCACATCCAAAAATATTAAGAATGATTTGCTAATAGTTGCTAATTCCAATTTATATTAAAATTTCCACATTTGTTCCCCAAATGCTTTTTATATCTGATTCATTCCAAACAGGATTTAATTAAGTACTATGTATTACATTTGGTTGTTGTGTTTCTTGTTGCTTCTAATCTTATGGAATCTTTGCCTCCTCCCATTTTCTCCCAATATATTGATTTATTGAAGATGTAAGGGTAGTTGTCTTTAAGAATGTTCCATTTTAATTCTGCTTCCCTATAATTCTTGTAATTTTCCCTATAATTTTATTTCCTTGGTATCTGTTATTCATCTAGTCTAGGATTTCTTAATAGTGACACTATTGACATTGGGAGGCTGTCCTGGCATTGCAGGATGTTTAGCAGCATCCTTGACCTCTGTCTACTGGATGGCAATAGTAACCCCCAGTAGTGACAACCAAAAATATCTTCAAACATTGCTAAATGTCCTGTAGGGGTCCCCAGTTGAGAACCGCTGGTCTAATCCCTCCCTTCTTTTTCTTTTTTTGCTACGTCCACTTTTTCTGTCAAACAAAACCGCATTTATTAAAATTTCTTTTTCCAATTGTTAGTCAAAAACATATATAACTACCAGCTAAGGCCTCTGAATAGTAAAAGATAGTCAAAATAATCAGACATAGAAGGGATGTTATCTTTTCCAAACATAAATAAACCTCAAAGGTATTAGTTGACTATACAGATTCTTCCAGAATTAGAAGGTTTAAAAGGGAACATAGGATACCAAAGGTTCAGACTGTGTCCTGTAATAAATAGGAAGTAGGTGGAAGCCATACATTTCTATATTTTTGTGGCTTTATATTGTTGGGGTACAAGAGAGATTGACCTGTTCCTCCCTGTCCTGTAGCTCCAAGGGCATCAAGAGGAGATTGAGGGGATGATGAATGCCCTTTTCAGGGGTGTCTTTGTACATCGGTACAGGTAAGTTAATGGGCTCCTTTTGTCATAGTGGCTGATTCTTGGTTACAGAAACTGTAGAAGTAATAAAGCCCCCTCCTAACTCTTGAGTTATTTAGTTAGCCTGAGAACTAATGCAGCTGGAGCAAAAACTAAGAGATTTCAAATTAATAAGGTTTAGTTTCTCTCCACTTACAGAGGATCTTGTAAGCTCTTCTGGGAGAGAAAATAAGAGGATAAGGCATTGCTGAGTATTCTTTTGCTCCAACTTTGCCCAAGACCTTTGCTTTTCCATCTTCCTGGGGCTAGGGACTTGACAAGAGCAGACAGCCAAAAGGCAAGGCTTTTCTGAGGGTGTGCAGCTTGGCCAGACTCTTCCTAACCCAGTCTGTTGTTTCACTATGCTAAAGGCAGTGAGTTTTATACTGTTTAAAGAGCTGGTAGAATTAAGTTTAAAAAAGTATCTATATTTCCTGTTCTTATCTAGGTTTTATCTTTTGTCTTTTTAGAACCTTTTCTTGAAGTAGAATTAAAACACACACACTGGCCGGCAGTTAAATTAACGTCTAAAATTAGTTTTTAAAAGGATCAGTGGAGGATGAATTCAACTATTTTATGGGCTGGTTATAGAAAGAAAATGTTTACTTTTTATATATTGTATTTACATTGTGGGAGGAAATGAAAGGTATGATACATGGTTTAGTGAAGAAAATAAATTATTTTATGAGGGAGATTATGTGGTAGGATGGAAAATGAGTTTGGAGAGAAGGTTATAAAAGTCAATTTATTCTTCTGTGCTTAGGGATGTCCTTCCTGAGATCCGTGCTATCTGCATTGAGGAGATTGGGTCTTGGATGCAAAGTTACAGTACCTCCTTCCTCACTGACAGCTATCTAAAATATATTGGCTGGACCCTGCATGATAAGGTGAGAGTTGAGTCAGTCTCCTTTTCCCTATTCCCCTCATCCTTTTCTCTGCCCTAGGACAGACACTTCAGCTTTACCTGTTCTCACCACTTAGGTGTTTCACTAGTGATCAGTGATCAACCCAACAAGATACTGAACCTTGACATTTCCCCAGTATTAGGGAGGACAGGATAAGGTAGAAGAAAGACCTATCCAGGAAATGAAATACCTCAAAACTAGAGTAGAGGAGAGAAAGACCTTACCTATGAAAAGGCAAGAACATTAATGATGGGTTGGTACAGGTGCTAGAGTGGTAATCAGAACATCCTTTTCATTATAATTGCTCAATTTTGCTGTAATTCTTTTGTTTTTTAAGTAAGAAGACAGCTGTTCATTATCTTTGAGGTATCTCAGAATCCTTGGTATAGGGGATACCCAGGCCCAGAATGAATAATCTGAGAGGGAAGTATGGAGGCCCAATGAAGGTGAGTAAAGGAGTGGTCAGTTATACTTTCATTTTCCTCACTAGCATCGAGAAGTCCGTCTGAAGTGCCTGAAGGCTCTCAAAGGACTGTACAACAACCGGGACTTAACTGTGCGCCTGGAGCTCTTTACCAGCCGCTTCAAGGTGAAATTAGGACAGTATTCCTGTTCTTGGCTTTCTTCTGGTTCCTGTTTCCCTACCTCATCTTTTCATTTCTATTGCTCTTATGTATCTATAACTATCCCAGCATCTGCTTCTACATCCTCTCTTTAGGAATCTCTCAAATTCTAAGAGAATACAATTTTGGGGATGGACACAGGTGACGTTTTGACCAATGTTGTCTTTCCTGCAGGACCGGATGGTTTCCATGGTCATGGACCGAGAGTATGATGTGGCAGTGGAGGCTGTCAGATTGCTAATACTTATCCTTAAGTGAGTCCTGGGAAGTGGGGAAGCAGGTATCTTAGACTTTTAACTCTCCAGCATCAGACAAACTCTTCCAGAGTCCTATCTCTCCACCTAGCATAGGTTGACTCCTCCTTATGTACAGGTTGAAAGACAGAGGTCATTCCTGAATTGCAAGATCTCCAGGGGAAAATTTCCTATCTTCTCTAACTCTCCATATTCCTCTGTCTTCCACTCTTCATTTAAAAGTTATTTGTGAGTTAATCCTTGTTGTTTTCGCCTCTTTTTGTTTCTAGCCTTGGTTGTTCCAGAAGACTACCTCCGTATTTACCTGCTCTTTCTCTTTTTTTCTTGGCAGGAACATGGAAGGGGTGCTGACAGATACTGACTGTGAGAGTATCTATCCTGTTGTGTATGCCTCTAATCGAGCCCTGGCCTCTGCTGCAGGGGAATTTCTGTACTGGAAGTGAGTGGGGCTCCCTTCATTTGTTCTTTTAACACCATTCTCTGTTGTTTTCTCTCCCTCATCTACTGCTGCCCTTCCTAAGAACTCCACATACCTATTAAAGTCTCTCTTGGGATCTCCTTTTCCCCTTCAAATCCTTGGGGCTTTCTTTAACTCTGCACCTCTTTTTCCTTTATACTTCTCTTTGGATTATTTCTTCTCTCCATGGTGATTATTCTACTCCTTATTTCTTTCTGTGCTGTGCCTTTTCCTTGTGTCCATTCTACCAGGCTCTTTTACCCTGAGTGTGAGATGAGAACAGTGGGGGGGAGAGAGCGACGCAGAAGTCCACGTGCCCAGAAGACTTTCTTCCACCTTCTGCTGTCCTTCTTTGTGGAGAGTGAGGTGACGTATAGGAAGAAGCTGTTTGGCTATTGTGCATAAGACCTGCAGGTAGAGAAGGGTGGGAGCTGACACTACAGGAAAGAGAGCTATGGTTTATCATTAGTCATTTCCTAGAGTTTTTTAATGTGACTTCAGTAACTTAATGTGTACCTCCTTCCACAGCTCCATAACCATGCTGCTTACTTAGTAGACAGCCTATGGGACTGTGCGGGGTCTCAGCTGAAGGACTGGGAGAGTCTGACAAGTTTGCTACTGGAGAAGGACCAGAGTGCGTGTATCACATGGTAGCTGGGAATGAGAAGAGATTTCTTTCCTGTCTTGTAAAAGATAGAGTTGTAATGGGCAGTAGAGTGTGGGGGTGGGGGAGGATGTGGAGATGGAAGGTAGCTAATTCATGGTTCTATGTCTCCACCCTTCTGCCAACCCAGACCTGGGCGATGTACAAGAAAGCACACTGATAGAAATCCTTGTGTCCAGTGTCCGGCAAGCTTCAGAGGGTCACCCCCCTGTGGGGCGGGTCACTGGGAGGAAGGTATGGCATGAGGGGTAGGTTGGGTTGATTTAAAATATTAAATCCAGACAGATATTGTCTATTCTTATCCTCAAGGGTGTCCCTTCCTCTGCCCCTCAAAGAATTCTGTTTCAAGAAGAAAAAAAAAAAAAAAACCTGAATGGAGCTGTTGGATTCCTTCTTGGGTAGATAAGATGGCGGGGTGAACGAATACACATATATACCTTCTGGACCCAGTTTTTCTCTATACCTTTCCCACACCCCCAAATGACTAATTCCAGGGCTTAACCCCTAAAGAACGTAAGATCCAAGTGGATGACAAGGTGAAGCTGACTGAGCACCTCATTCCCCTGCTACCCCAGCTCCTGGCCAAGGTAGAGGTGCCCCGCTGTTAAGCATGTGGGAATGGGAGGGTGAAAGAAAACGGCCTCCAATGAGGAATAGGAATAAGAATTAACAGTACATTAGCTAATAACTCGGTCTTACTTAACCACAGTTCTCAGCTGATGCAGAGAAGGTTGCTCCCCTGCTTCAGCTTCTCAACTACTTTGACCTCAACATCTACTGCACCAGGCGCTTGGAGAAGGTGAGTAGGAAGAAAGATCTATGTTCTCTACCTTATTGTTTCCCTGCTAGGGCCAGAGATTCTACTGCCAGTATCTGGTTCTCAAAAACATGGGTTTTAGAAAAATCAGTAAGTCTTCCCTTTCTTAGGTATCTTATTCTTGATAATGCTTTCAACCCTCTTTCTTTTCATTTTTTAAAATAATTTTTTATTTACAGTTTACATACAATATTGTGTTAGTTTCAGGCATACAGTGATTAGATATTTATATAACTTATGAAGTGATCACCCTGATAAATCTAGTAGCCATCTGACACCATGAATAGTTATTACAATATTATTCATTGTACTCCCTATGCTATACTTTACATCCCTGTGACTATTTTGTAACTACCAATTTGTATTTCTTTATCTCTTCCCATTTTTACCCACTCTCCCTTCCATCTGGCAACTACCAAAATGTTCTCTGCATCTATAAGTTCTGTTTTGTTCACTTATTTTGTTTTTTAGAGTCCAGATATAAGTGAAATCATATGGTATTTGTCTTTCTCTGTCTGACTTATTTTACTTAGCACAATATTTTCTAGGTCCATTCACATTGTAATATGTAGCAAGTTTCCAATTTTTTTATGGCTGAGTAATATTCCATCATGTACATATGTATGTATTTATGTACATACATACTACTACTTTTATGCATTCACCTGTTGATGGACACTTAGGTTGCTTTCATATCTTGGTTATTGTAAATAAGGATGTAGTGAACATATGGATACATGTATCTTTTCAAATTTGTGTTTTAGATACAAATAAATACCCAGAAGTGGAATTATTCGGTCTTTCTTTGTTTCTTGTTATAGCCTTTGTTTTACAGGTTTTGTCTGGCATAGTATTGCTAACGCAGCTGGGTTTTTTTTTTCTATTTTCATGAAATATCTTTTTTTATTCCTTTACTTTCAGTCTATGTGTGCCTTTCAACCTAAAGTGAGTCTCTTATATGTAAGGGTCTTGTATCTTACCCAGTCAGCTACCCTGTTGGAGCATTTAGTCCATTTGAAGTAATTATTGATAGATGTATAGTAGTGATTGCCATTTTTATAATCATATTTTTTATCTTCTTTTCTCATAAAAGGCCTTTAGCATTTCTCGTAATGCTAGTTTGGTGATGACTAATTTCTTTAACTTTTCTTTTCTGGGAATCAACCCTGTTTCTTATCTCTCCCAGATGAACTCTCCTCCAGAAGAGTTGTATTCCCCACTTCCCCAACACTAGTTTCTCCCACTTTTTTTTCTCTTAGCACCTGGAGCTGTTCTTGCAGCAACTCCAGGAGGTGGTGGTGAAGCATGCAGAGCCAGTGGTGCTTGAGGCTGGAGCTCATGCCCTCTATCTGCTCTGTAATCCTGAGTTCACATTCTTTAGTCGTGTGGACTTTGCCCGCAGCCAATTGGTGGATCTGCTGACTGACCGCTTCCAGCAAGAACTTGAAGAGCTGCTGCAGGTAGAAACTGGGGCTGAATGCCAGGACACCCCAAACTCGGGTGGGAATAGGCCACACATGGGGAACACAAATCTGTGAGTTCTTGGGAAAAGCTCATTGTGGACCTTCTTTCTTCCTCAGTCATCCTTCCTAGATGAGGATGAGGTATACAGTCTGACAGCCACTCTGAAGCGCCTCTCTGCCTTTTACAAGTGAGCAGTTCCTGCTTCCTCTTTGATTTCTACTGGTGTCCGGAATTGATTCTGTTCTGATTTAACTTTCCTCCTTCTTCCTCCCCGCTCAAGTGCTCATGACTTAACACGCTGGGAGCTCTACGAGCCATGCTACCGACTCCTCCGGAAGGCTGTGGACACAGGAGAGATTCCTCACCAGGCAAGTAGACAAGTTGGAGATGTGGAGGCAGAGAGTTTTTAAGGGCCTTGTGTTTTAGGTGGCCAGTTCTCCCAGGCAATTTCAGTCCTAGGAATATGGAGTAGACACAAGGGAGAAAGATCATGTGTATGTCATTCCTCCATTCCACTCTTGGAAGGTGAACTGTATTTTCCAGTGCCTGAAAACAACCATTCTCTGGTTTCCTGGGAGTCAAGGATATATTGAGACTTCAAATAAACTTAGGAGAGGCGATGTTTTTACCCAGGATAAAGTCCTCTGAAGATTGTCCAGAATCACTTCTTTTCCACCATAAAAGGAATTGGGTCTCCCCTAATCTTATTTTCTCTTTTCTTCACTGATTTTATCTCATCATTGCTTTGTATATGCCTGCCTGTCTCCCTCTCTTCTTCTCTTTCCCTCCCTATCTGCCCCCTTACTCTACTGACTCATTCATCATTTTTGTAATATTTGATTGTTACAGGTGATCCTGCCAGCTCTGACTCTTGTCTATTTTTCCATCCTCTGGACACTAACCCACCTTTCTGGATCAGGTGCTTCCCAGGTGAATATGGGTCTAAATAGGGGGAACGGGAATAAAGGAGCCTGTGTCTTTATTCCTCCCCCTGAAGCTACTGTCTCCACAGAAGCAGCTGTTGAATTTGAAGGGCAGAATGGTGGCCTTCTGTGAACTTTGCCAGAGCTGCCTCTCAGATGTGGATCCTGAGATCCAGGAGCAGGTGAGTGTTTACTCAAGTGGGAACAAGGAGACAAGTCTTGCCCCATTGTCTTAGGAATCCTCTTTCTAAAGAGAAATCAGCTGTATAATTTCAGTCTTGATCAATGTTCTATTCTTCTTAAGCATTCTTTTATTTTTCCCAATAGGCTTTTGTCTTGTTAAGTGATCTACTTCTCATCTTCAGCCCTCAGATGACTGTTGGAGGACGTGATTTCCTTAGGCCCCTTGTCTTTCTTCCTGAAGCCACTCTCCAATCTGAGCTAGCCAGCTTCCTCATGGACCACGTCTTCATCCAGTCTGGAGAACTGGGCAGGGGTACAGGGACTCTATACCTGGGGCTCAGGAAGGGTCTTGGGCCTGCCTCAGGCACATAGGGCAAGAGGCCTAAATCTGTGATTCTGATATTTCCATTCTTCATTTGATATGAGCCAGATCATTCCCAGGAGGACCATTTACAGATAGAGCAGCTGCACCAGCGGCGGCGCCTCCTGGCTGGGTTCTGCAAGCTGTTACTTTATGGGGTGTTGGAGATGGACGCAGCTTCAGATGTTTTCAAACATTATAACAAGGTACAATGAGGCACATAGTGTATGACTGCAGATGCTGTAGCACTACAAAAAGGAGGGTGGGGGAGATGATGATATCAGGCTTAAAGGCAAAATCGGAGGGAAAGGACAATAAGAGTTTAGAATAAAGAGACAAATTCATTAAAGGGGGAAATATCTTACTCCTCTTGTCCAGAAATTTTTTTTTTTCTGTGAACCCACTCAGTGGAATAGGGTAATGTAAGAAGGAAGAAAAAGAATGGAAGAGGGTTCAATTTTCACAAGATACCTAAATGTGTACCTCAGTTTCCTCAACCCACCATCATATTGTATTGGTGCCAAGCACCATTTCAAACAGTAAGGACACAGCAGTGAACATTATTAATAGACAAAAATTCCTGCTTCATGGAGCTTTTGTTTTAGTGGGGCGAGGCAAATAATGAAGGCTTCAATGCTGGATAAGAGTGGGCACTGGCAGGCTTACTGTTCTTCTCCCAGAAATGGGCTCAGGGCAGAGTTTCTTCCCTTATTGGTTTGCCTAAAGTGATTTGTTTTGGGCTTTGTACCTGTTGGCCAGAGATGAAGTCTAGTCTCAGTTGTTTTGTACTTAGATTTGTGTTTCCCTACCAAATCACTTCTGGAAGGAGACTTAATTAGGAATGTGAAGAAAGAAGCAAAACAGAAAGTCTTTTCATGTGATCAAACACTAATCCATTTTCTCTCTTTCAGTTTTACAATGACTATGGTGACATTATCAAGGAAACGTTAACTAGAGCGAGACAGATTGACCGAAGTCATTGTTCCCAAATTCTGCTGCTGAGCCTCAAGCAGGTACTCCCTTTTGCTTACAAGCCCTTAAATCTATGACATGTGCTTCCTGTAGTTTAGACTCTTATTAACACCTGGCCATTTAGGATGTGAGATCCTTAAGAGCAGGAACTTTCTAATTTATTTTGACTGTTACTTTACATGACAGTCTCTTTTATAACTAGTAGTCCCATAGACAGTAATTTTTAACTGACTGGGCAGTTTCCACCCCAACTTGATAGAAATTCAACTTACGAGCACCAACAATAAAGTGATAGGAAATTCCTAATTCTTTTCTGATTTGCTCTCTCTCAGACTCCTTTGGTTACTACAGACATTTTTATTGTTACAGAGCAGGAGTGAATACTGTCTCTGCTGCAGGGGGGTGAGGGTTGGGGCAGTGTCCCAAAAGGAAAGGAAGAATAAAAGTAGGTAACAGGTGGCATCCCGAGCCCTTTAGATTTTCTAGGCAAAAAAGGGAATGCCCTACCTTTCTTTATTTCCACCTTGTTCCTCCCTCTCCCAAATGTACCATGTCTCCTGGACACAGTTATACACAGAACTGCTGCAGGAACAGGGACCCCAGGACCTGAATGAGCTTCCAGCCTTCATTGAGATGAGGGACTTGGCCCGAAGGTTTGCCCTGAGCTTTGGGCCCCAACAGCTACAGAACCGTGACCTTATAGTCATGCTACACAAGTAAGACAATATTGGTTGGAAGTCAGTGTGCTTGAATTTGTCTAAGAGGACTAAGCTAAAGGCTCTGTGCAGGGAGAGTTGAGAATAAGGTCTTGGAGGGAAGATAAACATGCTGAGAAATAGCAATCAGAGGTTGGCAGGTGCTTAGTTCTGGGAGACAAGCTGGGGATGGAAGGAGGGTACACTTGAACAGCCCTGGGAAAGAAGTCGGAAGGGACTATCTTCCTGAAATAATTCTGCTCAACCAAGGGAAGGCATCAAGTTCTCCTTGTCTGAGCTTCCTCCAGCTGGCTCGTCCAGTCAGCCCCCGAACCTAGCATTCCTGGAGCTACTTTCAGAGTTCTCCCCCCGACTCTTCCATCAGGACAAGAAGCTACTGTAAGTTATGGGTGGGTGGATAAAGAAGTGAATTAGGGAAGAAGGGCATGGTGAGGACCCACTGATGACTTCAACCTCTTCATCCCACCCCTTTAGACTGTCCTACCTGGAAAAGTATCTGCAGCGTGTCTCCCAGGTACCTGGCCATCCTTGGGGTCCAGTCACCACCTATTGCCACTCCCTTAGCCCTGTAGAGAATACAACAGAGGCCAGCCCTCAGGGCTACCCCAACTCCAAGAAGAGGCGTATTGAAGGTAAAATTCTGTGTATGTGTGTTGTATATATGGATATCAGGGTCTCCAGCACTACTACTTTTATTGCCACTACCTAGAGAAGCAGCAAATAGTCTTTTGCCTCCTTCAAACTTTTGCCTTTGGTTAAATTAAATAAAAAACATTTTATTGAGCACCTGCTATCTTTAAGGGTACTTATTTTTTCAAGGTTTATTTAGCCAACTAAAAATAGCAAACCTCTTATGGAAAATGAATTCAAAACTAACGATAATCCCAAAGATTACACCATTAATAGGCTGAGGAGATTAAGAGGATCTACCTGGGGGTCCAGGGTTTCTTCTTTGGGGCATGGGTATGGTTTCTTTCCTTTTGTCTGTAGCCCTCTGTTTAAACCACTGGCAGCTCCCTTTCTGGGTTATTGTTTTCAGAATGCAAACCTGGCCATGGGGGGCAGGGAGGGTCATGGGGGTATGAATATTTACAATTGATAGATATCAATATCAATTTGACTTATGTTTTAGAACAATGTTACCTGGGTTTTCTGAGTCATTTGTGACTCTTTATCCTAATATAGTTTCTCAGATCCTTACAGAATAGAGATGCTTAACATTTTGAGCCTTAGGTCTTCCGCTTACCCTTTATGTTAGCCCTATGCTGACATTGCAGTCATCTCATTTTTTTCTGACTTCTTGAAAATCCATTCTTCCATTTTTCTGTTCCTACCCCTCATACTTCCATCCTAACTTCAGGTCCCAAAACTCTTATTGCTATTTTAAGCTTTTTCTCACCACAAAAATCTTGAATGAACAGGACTTCAGATATCGCCATTGATTAGTTGAGACCTCTCAATCTTAGGGGAGTCCAATTCTTTTTCACATTTATGTTCAAGTGTTACTGTTTCTCTGTGAAAATTTATATCTTTTTTTCATCTTTTCTAAGCGGTAAGTTTTTCTTAGACAAGTCCTAGATATAATTCTATAAGCCTAACTTTTAGCACATAGGGCTATGCTCATATTTTAGTCATAACATAATGAGGCTATATAGGTTTTCTATTCCCATATTAACTTTTCCTAAACAATTCATAAGCAGGTCTCGAAAAAATAAAAATGCTTATGGCTATACTTGGTCTACAATTAGTGTGTACATCTGCATCTTTGCAGGCTCCTCCAGGCAGCACAGAGAGGACACCTCTTCATCCCAGGAGGAAAGCCTACCTCTGAACAGCATCCCACCGACACCTAACCTCACCTCCACAGCTGTGAAGAGTAGGCAGCTCCTGGGGGGCTTGGAAGAGATAGAAGAAGAAGGCGGCTCAGAATCAAAGTTTACCCAAGGGTGAAGGTTGAAGGGGGGAAGAATCTGAATGTCTGATTTCTCAGTTTGGTGTCTTACCATCTCCATCTTGCTGTTTCTGTTCTGTCCTCTTCTGTAGTATCCCTCATTCTTGGGTTCTTTTCCATTTTTTTAGCTTTACATTTTCTCTTTTTTCCCCTACACTCTGATATTTTTTCTCCTTTAATGCTGGACACTGTACCTCTTCTTCTTACTCTTTACTTTTATTTACTTTTACTTATCCTGTATTATTTCCAACAGCCAACCCCTTTCAGGTACCCAGAGGTCAAAGTTCTCAAGTCCACAGCATTTTCATACTCCACTCAATCCTTCAGGTCCTGGTCTGGGCAACCGGCTGACCCGGTGAGCTTTTCTCATTATCCTCTATCTGTACTTCAGATCTGTCATTCAATATTTCTATGCTGGTGCTTTTTGGACTTGTTTTAAACATGGAACACTTCTTCCAATATATTGTGTAACCCTAGTATGTAAAACTGATATGAGTAGAGCTATTGATTAAGACAGGAATGGGAACCTAGAGCCCTGCTCTACTTACTGTTTACCCCTGCTTCCCTGGGGTGCTTCTGAGAAACTCTCAAGAGGTCTATAAAGAGCAGTTTGGAAACCTCTACTCTTTGCCACTGCCATCAGACTCAGCCTTATGGAAGAGGATGAAGAGGAGTTAGAAATTCAGAATGAGTCGGGTGAAGAATGGCAAGATTCAGACAAGGTGAGTGGCCCCAGCATTCCCTTCTCCCTCTTGAACTAGAGGCAGGTATAAGAGAAACTAGAGTGATTCTCCTCTATCAGTCTTGATGCCTTTGTTTCTGAAAGATACTTAGGACTTTTTGGGAAAAAAAAAATCAGTAAGAGGGAGGTTTGTAAGTTGCTTTGTACTTTGCTAGGACTTTTATTAAATAGGGAAAAGAAATTAAAAATACCAGAAAAGACTATAGCGTCACTCCCCCTCTCAATCCCCAAATAAATATTTTGCCTCTGAATCTAAGAATTAAAAAGAGTTCTAGAGCTAGAGATGAAAGGTCATCTAGCCCATCCTTGTAGCCCATTCAGTAAGTCTCTTCATAATGCATGTGCACATAGGCATATGGGGCATCCTACCTTCCTTCCTGTCTCTTTAGAGGGCTTCCTCAGTGCCTGTTCCTCCACTCCCTTTTCTACCCCAGCCTGTTTATCCAGGAGGAAATACTGCCAGTCTAGTAGGAAAAACATGGAATTTAAATGAGGTGACCTGAGAGTCCTCAGTTTCACCACTTTATCAAGGTAACTCCTTAACCCTGCACAACCTCCCCATCTTTGAAATGGAGCTTTTACAGAAAATACAAAGTGAAGGTACCTTATAAACTGAAAAGGATTATGTGTCTGCTGCTGTTATTCTGCTCCCTCTCTGTTTTTTGAGGAGGGAGAGAGGACTGAATAAAGCAGGGGAATGGAGAACTTGTGTTCAGAAGGAAAAACCAGACAATGACATCTTCAAACCAGAGACTAGAGAGCAAGGCCTCTACAACAATACTACAGTCTTTCCTACAGTCCCCTCAGGAAAAATCCCATCCTCAGCCTCCAAAATTGAGCAACTTTAAGAGGCTCAGTTGGCAGGGCAGAGGAGGCATTTCTCTGATGACTCCAGGAAGTCTAGGCCTCCTGCCCACCCTGCCTTTTCTAATCTTCCCTCCCTGACTGCTTTAGGTACCTATGGCAACCCTTGTACTTCTTGTTGTGAGACTGGAAAGGGAACTTTGTGGTTGTTTGCAGTGTGATGGGAGTAGGGGAGGACCTTTCTGACTTTTGACCCCATTCTCTCTAGCACTCTTCCCCCAGTGAGCCTGGACTGGACCTCTTAGATTCTACAGAGCTGAATGTTGAGGTGAGTGTCCCCAAAACTGACTATGGAAGGCAAAGTAAAAGGAATTTTATATCCTTGGGAGATACTGGGTAACCCATGTATTTGTCAAATAGGTGGAAAGAAAGGCTTTGCCCATGGTCCACCCCTCTCTGCTGTGTCCAGAGCTCTAGGAGTAGTCCTGGGAGGAGGAAGGAGGGGAATTAAAATGATCATTTGGAGGACCTTGCAGTCATCTCTCTGCTCTGTGGTCTGTTGTTATGTCTCTGTTTGCCTTTCGTCATTCTCATTACAGGATTTCTGACATGACTCTGCACCTTTCCCCATCTTCACCCCCCACATCAACGACATGGCCATTTGGAAAAGGCAAATAGGAGAAGGGAACAAAAGGAACCAGTACTTCCAGGCCCCATCCCTGGTCTCTGAAGGGAGAGAGAGGTGGGCTTTGCCTTTCTAACCTAACCTTTCTCTGATGATGTTGGGATAAAGAAGCCTTAAGCCCCTGCCTTCCTAATAACACCTTGGCTCTATTTCTCTGTGTTTGAGCAGAGTGGCTATTTCCTGCTGTGTTTGGAGGGGTGGAGGCTTCACTTCAGTATCTTTTGAGAGGAGCACTGCTTTCCTTTGTTTAATGAAAAGAGCCTATTTTTCTGTATTTTTGGAACGTGTTTCCCAGCCTTGTTGTGCCCTGGTTGATTAGCTTAATAAACATGTTTGAATCATTTGGTTCCCAGGGTGTGGCCTGAGATTGTTAAACTGATGGAGGTCAGATCTCTGTTGGTGTTTTAGGCGTCCTGCCCAGCCCCATGGCCCAGGGCGCAGGTACAGCACTGCACACACCCCAGGTGCTTAGTATACTGGCTCTTAAGGATCCATTGTTTAGTAACTGAAAGATTGGGTGAGGCCAGGGAGTTTAGGGAGAAACTCTGGCTGCCTTTGAATAGTTTATCTAGTGAGGACAGTTTAGGCTGAAAAGAGAAAGTAGTGTCCTGATGGTTTAGCAGGTGGACCTGCCTGTCTTACCTACATACACTAAGGCCAGGCTAATCCATACATCTTGGCAGCCTTCACTCAAGGGATTTTTCTAGAAGTAATTTAATACTCTCATCTCAGAGACACTTGTCATAATTTGAAATTTTACGGAATCTCAGTATCTAAGAGGAAGAAACTAGAAGTTTCTAAATATACAAACCTAAAATCCAAGTCTTTGACATCACCTTCTCCTTAATCCTTGCCTTCCCCAGCTAGTTCTCACCAAGTACTCTCAGGTTGTTCTCCAGAGCATGTCTCCAAAGTGTCTCTTCTCTCATTGCTGGCATCATCTCTCACCTAGACTGACACAAAATAGACTCTGGAAACCAGCTTCCTTGGAACTCTGACTTGTTCTGTTTTTTGGTGTGTGTGTGTGTGTGTGTGTGTGTGTGTGTGTGTGTGTGTGTGTGTGTGTGTGTGTGTGTGTGTGTGTGTGTGTGTCAGTCAAGTAATTGAATATACGAAGGCACTTTTGTCACTTTCTACCTTGACTGTTTTCTTCTATGGTTTAAGGAACACTTTAGCCTCACTTTAGATATGATTTTTCAGTTCTTCTCTGTCCTGGGCATCAACTTTAATTTCAAGTTCTTACTGTGTTCTCACTGAACACAGGTTAAATACAACCATCCAAGTAGTGGTCTTATAGAAGGAACCATGACTTCCTCCATCATGAGACTCAGCCAGACCACTTCCACTCCTTCACCCTCCCTCCCAGATAAAAGCTAGAAGTTGAGTTTGTGAGTCTCCTTTTAGAAAGGCAACCTACCAGTACCCTAGGGTCACATGACCCATTCAGAGATCTTTAGCCTTTGTTCAGGTGGAATAGCTCCAGGGAGATGAGGCTTTTCTATGAGATCTGAGAACTGAGTGGGAAAACAGAGGTGAAGATAGGGAGGTCACTAAAGATCCAGGAGAGGAAAGATTCCAAATGTTATTTAAATACCAACCAAGCTGAAAGTACTTCACAGGATCAAAAGAGAAACGTGGAAGCTCTGTAAATGTGGAAATTGTTATGCAACCAGACAGTTGGGTATAGAGGGTTGAGCCCCAACCTTAGAAACTCTGCAAGTGTTGTACTATGTTCCTCAAATTCTTTTCCACCCCTTACTGAGAGATTGGGTTTTAAGTCCTCTCCCCTTGAATATGGACTCTGTGATTGCTTGATTAATAGAATGTGGTAGGGTGATGCTATTCTAATTTCAAGCCCAGACTTTAAAGAAACCAGCACTTTCCATGTCTTATTTCTTGAGATAATCACTCTTGGAACCAAGTCACCATGCTGTGAGAAAGAAAGCCCCAAGCAGCCACATAAAAGGCCATGTGTAGGTATCTAGCCAATAGCCCTAGTCAAGATCCCAGCCTACCTCCAGCATCAACCACCAGACATGGTTCAGGTGTGAATCAGATGATTCCAACACCTAACAGAAGCCCCAGGCATCAGGGAGCAGAGACACTCTATCTTTCTCTGCCTTTCTAAATTCCTGACCCATAGAATCCATGAGCATGATTAAAGGGTGTTGGTATTTATACCATTATATTTGAGGTTGTTATGTGGCACTAGGAAGTAAAAATAGAACTTGGAAGTCTTAAGACTCCAAATGTTTGGGTATCTTATCAGTTAAAAATTTTTATCTACACATTTTATAAATATTTACTACTTGTTTTACTTATATACATTAAAACTTATAATGGATGAGTTAGCGGTAAAATAACTGCTTCTAAATATTTTATTGGTTCACAGTACAAAATACATTTTGCACTAAAAACATTTTGGTAAGCACAAAATGAAAAATTTTTTTAAATCATGGCTTAACATTTTTTATTTTAGTTCAAAATGTATTTTATTTTTATAGTTTTAATTACCCTCATAACTGAAAAGAGGACCTCTCAAAAACATGCAAATCCAAATGGAATAGGTGCTTCTTTGGCTGCATTTATTTTTTTAATAGATGAATCAAAATCTTCTGAAATTTTTCATTTGGAAGACTGAACAGGTCACAAAATGATATCCAGGTGCAAATAACAGTGTATTTGTTTGTTTGTGTTTGTTTTTAATTAAGTTTATTGAGGTAACATTGGTTAATACAATTATCTAATTTTCAGGTGTACATTATAATTTAACATCTGTATATTCTATTGTGTGTTTACCACCTAAAGTCTAGTTATTTTCAGCTACCATGTATCTGATCTCCTTTTTACCCACTTCATCCTCCTCTTACCCTACTATATTTGACCCCTTTTACCTCGTCTACCTCCCGCTTCTCCCCCATCCCACTAGTAACTACTACTCTATAGTCCTCTGGTAACCACTGTAGTTCATGTCCATGAGTCTCTGTCCTGCTCATTTGTTGCTTTTAGGTTTATATCCCACATTTAAGTGCTATCATGTGATTTTCAGGTTTTTCTGTCTGGTTTATTTCGCTTAGCATGATTATCTCGATGTCCATCCATATTGTTACAAATGGCAGTATTTCATCTCTTATGGCTGAGTGATATTCCATTGTGTATATGTCCCACAGCTTCTTTAGCCAATCATCTATTGTAGGACACTTCAGTTGCCTCCATGTCCTGGCCACTGTGAATAATGCTGCTATGAACATTGGTGTACAGATATCTTTTTGGATATGGGTTTCCAAGTCTGGGGTAAATACCCAGTAGAAGGATTGCTGGATCATATGATAGATCAATTCTTAGTTTTTTGAGGAATCTCCATACTGTTTTCCATAGTGGCTGTACCAATTTGCAGTCCCACCAGCAGTGTATGAGGGTTCCTTTTTCTCTTTATCCTCTCCAGCATTTGTTATTACTTGTCCTGTTGATTATAGCTATTCTAACAGGTGTGAGATGACATTTCATTGTGGTTTTGATTTGCATTTCCCTAATAGCTAGCGATGTTGAGCATCTTTTCAAATATTTTTTGGCTGTTTGTATGTCCTCTAGGGAGATGTGTCTGAGTGATAGATCCTCTGCTCATTTGTTGATTGGATCATTTGTTTTTTTTGTTGTTGTTATTGAGTTGTATGAGTTCTTTGTATATTTTGGAAATTAGGGCCTTATTGGAGTTGTTGTTTGCAAATATATTTTCCCATTCAGAAGATTGTCTTTTTACCTATAACAGTGTATTTAGATGGGATAACTCACTGTTTGGAACCACAGAACCCACTACATCCTGTAGCACATAACTTGCAGTCCATCATAATAAGCTATGAGTTTACCTCTCTTACCTTACAATGCTGATCGTATTAGAAAGCCATGAAATTTAGATGTTAGGGAGGGCACCAGTATCACTTAGTAGTAATAAAAGTGAACTTCATTGTGTTTTTATCTTAAAAAATTAGAAATGTTAATCATATTTTCTGCAATGACCCCAGTGGATATTTTGTGTACCACGTGAGGCACACACACACATACCCTGCCCAGACAACCACAGCTTTGAAGAATTTAGTGCCAGTAAGCTCCTTGCCAGCTGAGGCAGGGCTATGGGCTTCAAGAGCAGCAGCTGTAATTGGTCAGGCCCAGGCCAGACTGGAACCTGATCTGAGGCCAGTTAAGGCAGGAGAGGTGGAAGTCTCTGCATAGGCTTAAGCTTACCAGGGTTGCTAAGTGACACCAAGCAATACTTTTCAGAAGATGTACTGCTATGCATTGCCTGTTAGTTTACTATTCAAAAAATGCTTTATAATTATTTTTAATAATTTTCAATAGGCTTTTTTTTTTAACTCTGTGGCATGAGCTCTGCCAGAGGTGAGTTGTTAATGTTCTCTTCAAAATTATAATGCAAAAGGGTTTTTTTCCAGATTGCTGAGAAAAGTCTTCAGCCGATAGTTGAGTCACCATTTTTTGAACTCAAGACAACACTGATCCCAGGGGTTGCAGGATGAAAGAAAAATTTGTGTTTGGATGACATGAGAGGATGAGGTGGTGAGATGGGGAAAGGTTTATTTTCCCATGTAGACATTTTGAAGTCTTGAGCTCTGTATTTCCTTCCCTGGGTATATGGTAGAACATTGCAGGCTTGGGAAGGATCCACAAACAAGTTGAGCACAGATTCACTGCACACCCTGTGTGTTGATTTTGTATAGCTGGAGAAACAAGCACTAAAGAAAATGGTCAGGTAGGAGTAGAGAAATAGAAGAGTGGCAAACCCACTAAAGATAAATCCCAGGAAACTAGAGAAGGCCTCTAGAGGGCAGAAGAGCCTAGATTCCTGGGGAAACTTGAAGAAAAATATATTTAATTTGATTCAGTAGATTAGAACCAGCTATGGGACCAAGTGGTATAACAGAAAGCCGAAAAATAAAGCATTTGGTGTCCTCTTACCTCAGGATGGGGAGGCAGCTCAACCTAGGAACTCTGCACAGGATCCCCAGTTAATAGAGTGGAGAACTGCAGTTTCTTGACCAAAAAAAAAAAAAAACCTTGAAATTCAATTTAAAATTTTAAACTATGTGTAGGAGAAGGAGCTCAGCATAGTTGTTATTAGTGTAGGTTCTGAAGCTAAAATTTTTGTCAGAGTTCAAATCTTACTTTTACTGTGTACTAGCCTCGTGACCCTAGGCAAGTTATTTTCTCATAAGGTAATTTTAAGTGCAGAACTAATATATGAATTGCTCACAACAAATTTAGCAAATAGTATACACTCGGATGCTACCTCTTACTATTTATAGTACTTCGATGCAGAAATATAAATGACCTTTTCCACAACATTTATTTATTTATTGACTTAAAAAATTTTTTGTTGTGGTAACTTTGGTCCACAAAATCCAGTACATTTCAGGTACACAAATCAACAGTAAGACATATGAATTCCATTGTATGTCTTTCACAACATTTAAAATACATGTAAAAATAAAATAAATGGAGCAGTTATGGGTCTCTACAAACTCAGGTGAGGAGTGTCTTATATAAAAAAATGGTTACTAACTTGCTGAGGGCTCAAGCCAGGCATAAGCAGAGTTCTTCACCTACACTAATTTGCATACTTCTCTCAATTGCACAATGAAGTAGAGTATGATTTCTGTGGGGATATTGCTGCTCTGGAAGGTTAAGTCACTTTGTCTAATCTTGCAGAGTTAGGAGATCATGGTACCAGTTCAAATCCTCAAGGACCTTATTCTAAAGACTGACGACAAAGGCTATTTTCACTGCAGCTAGACTTGGGCTATGACTGCAGGGATTTTACCAAGAAATGTCAGAGCAAAAAGTGGCTGTTACCTGACCTTGTACCACCAGGCCAAAGAGAAATGTGGCCAATAACACAGGCCTGATGATTCAGGGCTTGTGTTGCTAGGTTTAATGACCTTTTGTGTCTGGAGCTCAAAACTGAAGACTGACCAGGGATAGCAAAGAAATTTCTGAGAAAAGACAAGGGCCCTCACATATATCAAAACAAAAGTGTTCTACTTAGAGCCATGTGGTAATGAAATAGGAATAAGAAAAAAAATAGGAAAGAATCCAGAAGTAGACTCATTTGTAAGAATTTATGATCAGGATGGCATTTTGAAACAGTTTGGAAAGAAACTATTCAATAAATAGTTTGAGGACATCTGGCTTTCTACCCAAAATGTTACACTATTTTATACCATTCCCCAAGTTAAAACTCTTCATGGGCTAAAAATAAACTCTCAGAGTTAAACATAAAAAAAAAACAACTATAAAATTATTTTTTAAATTTTACCTTCCTAAGCAATACACAAAATCCAGAAAAGATAAAAGAATGACTTTTGATTTTATGGAAATTAAAATGGGGAGTGGAATAGGAATGAGCAAGCTGGTGAAGGAGAACTTTGATGTTTTCTAGTCTATATTGCTTGAATCCTATACAATGAGACCTTATTGAGGGGACAGAATGGCACACAGATGGAAAAAAAAATGGTGATTAACTGTGCTGTCTTTAATCCATTGGTCACCAAATTTTGAGCTCCTTTATGTACTTGGACTGTAGGGGTTGAATAAAAGGGCCACCACTAGCATCTAACATCTCTGAGATGGTTGTCCAAGAAGGAAATATTCTCTCTTGGACAGCTTCCTGGATATGGTGGGATCTGAGCTGGGCCTTGGAAAGTGAGAGGATTTCAGTGCGTGGGAGACAAGAATCTCCTGGCTAAAGAGTCTGAAGCTGGCAGTTCCATGTACCCCAGTGGGCTGGGACACCTTGCAGTGAGTCAGCTCTGCATAGGTCTCCCACTCTGTCAAGGGAACATAATAGAGGAAGTGGTGAGAGCAGATCCGAATAAGGTTTGGAGATTGAAGCATCAGGGTTCAAGAGAATGCTGACTGGGCTTGGAACAGTGAAGTGATTGGTCATGGAGCCTTGCTTATCTAGGCTCTCAAATGTGAATGGGGTGACACAGTTTATCGAAGAAACTGATTGGTTCATGACTAACCACAGGATTAAACATGCTGAATCAGGCTGGTGGGTAAGCCAGGCCTCAGAAAGGTGACCATAACCTTGGAGCAGGGCCACTCTCAGTTTTCACTTCATGCCAGACAAGAGAGTCCTTAACAGCCCCCTTGGCTCTAACCTTGAACTCACCAAGCTACTCTCCTAGAGTCAAGTTCAGCACAAGACAGTTCTCAAGGCATTCTGATCACTTGTCACTGCTTATACGCAACATTCTGATTGGTTTGCATTCTGTAAATGAACATAAACAGAGGCAATTTGGAGCAATACTTTATGGAAAGAGATAGCCAGCCTCAGGGAGGTGAGTAGGAATAGTAAAAGGTCAGGTATTAGGATGGGAAGCCCTCAAGCTTTCTTGTTAGGTTGGAGAGGAGAGAGAAGAGTCACAGATGATTATGCCTTTGGCCTGAGCAGCTGGAAGCCAATGGCCCTCAACTGGAAGGAGGAGGCAGAGTTCAGTTTGGAGCATGTTTGTGATGTTAGGCAGGAGAGAGGTCTGGGCTGGAGATTTAAATGTGGGGCAGGTTGGCAAATGAACCATGTAGACTGTGGCAGCCCAGTTCAAGTGTCCTCAATGGGCTAATCAAGTGGATAAGTGATGGATCAAGCTGGGCTAGGCTCTTAGTTACTACCACCCTCAATGCCACAATGGCTTTCCTGCTTATAGATCTTCCCCTTGCCAAATTCCTTCACATTCCCTAACCTTAGTTGGGGAGGGCTGGGGTCAGAGACATCTTAAAAGAGAAACCAGGGGCCCCTCCCTCTTGAGGGAAGGAAATTCCTTTTAGGTTCCTCTGCAGTGTTCTTCCCTCCCCCACCTCTTCCCTTCTCCAAGGCCTGGTCTGCACAGGTTATTATCCATAAACAGGGCTGGGAAAGGAACCTGAGCCACCTAACCCTCTCACACTAAAGCACAGCATGGGAACAGGAAACACCTTGTCACTATCACTAAGTCTCCTGAGGGAGGGGGTCTGTCGCCCCATGTTCACCAGCTGAGGTAGACAGAGAAGGAAGTGGAGCTGGGTTGCAGAGCTCCAAGCCCAGCTGCCCCTGGGCTTGTTCAAATGTGAAAACTTCCTGCGATGAGAGTGGAAACACAGGTGCTGTGCCCATAACAGCCCCTAGAGTCTTGGCCGGGAGAGCCATGGACAAGCACTGGGTCCTGGTCTTGCTCTTGGCGCTGCTGACACTCTGCATCACTGCAGGTGAGTTGGGGGGCCAAAGAGAAGCAGAGGCAGTGGAGACATGATGGAGACCAAGTCCTGGGTCCTTCCTGTGTCTGTATCCCACAGGGACCCCTGAGGTGTGGGTGCAAGTTGAGATGGAGGCCACCAAGTTTCTGTCCTACACTGTCCGCTGTGGATTCCTGGGATCTAGCGCTATCTCCTTAGCAACTGTGAGCTGCGGGGGCCACGATGGTGCTGGAGGGACCAAGCTGGCTGTGTTGCATCCAGAATTTGGGATCCAGCAGTGGCCCCCTGCCCGCCAGGCACACTGGGAAACCAGAACCAGCATCTCCCTCACCCTGGAAGGGTCTGGGGAGAAGCCCCAGTCCCAACACAACCTTCTGCTGCAAGTTTACTTCCTTCCCTGAGGGCTCCCAGGAGGCCTGTGGGAACCTTCTCCTGGGCAGAGACCAAGGTGGGGCTAATGAAGAGTAGGGTATAGGGAGGGCAGGGAGGGACTTGGGGCATCAGCCACCTATCTGGTATGTCTGTCTCTGCACAGGGCTCCCTGCTTCTACTCCAGCCCCTATTCTGCGGGCTGAACTGGCCGGGATCTTGGGGGTTTCAGGGGTCTTCCTCTTTGGCTGCATCTACCTCCTCCACCTTTTGCATTGGCAGAGGCACTGGTGAGACCCAACCCCAGCCAGGCCCAGTCTAGATCCCCAAAGCACTGGGCTAGCCACAGACTGTGCTTCTCATTCTCCTAACTCTCTCCCAGGTCTGTTACGAAGCTTCAGCCACCTCTCAGCAGCCTCCAGACACAGACACAAGCAAGGGTGAGGATCAGGAATCACTTTGGAGCAGGGAAAACAGTGTGGGCTGTGAGATGGAACCTCACCTGGGCCTCTTTCCCCATCACCCCTGCAGGCAGCTGGCCAAGCCTCCCTGGCCTCTCTCCACCTGTCCTATGCCACCGTCACCACCAACTACTGCCCAGCAGCTCTGGACACAGTTTTCCAGCCCCGGCCACTGTCTAGGTGGGTGCGGCTCCCCATCCACACAGCACAGCAACCAGCCCCTTGGGTACCTCTGCCAACCTCTGCTCGAAGCAGTTTTGTCTCCGTCGAGAATGGACTTTATGCTCAAGCAGGAAAGAGGCCTCCCCACACAGGCCCCAACCTTAGCCCTTTCCTTGACCCTCGGGGGCCCAGAGCCATGGAGGGGTGTTTAGGAGTTCAGTGAGGGGGTTCCTCCCCTCCCAGGCTTATGGCACTACCCTCTTCTGTTGGTTTCTGTGTCCTAGGCACCCACTGTCTACACATCTTATCAGGCCTCCAATAAGTGTCGCCACACATACCCAGCCAGAGCCCACTTGCTGCGGATGTGGTCAGTGTGTGTGCTTGTGTGGGAATGTGTGTGTGTGAGAGAGGTAACAAAACCCCATCCCAGGCTGTTTCCTGTTTTCAAGTCCCCAGTCCTCTTAGGTGATGTCGATAACTAAGTCAATAAACATGGTTTATTTGGGATCTTGGCTGAGCCTTTTCTTCTTTGGGAGGTTAAGAAGCAATTTCAACCCCTGGGAGGCCAGGTTAGAATTGGAGATGGGACAGGTCTCAGCATGGGTGATCTCTCTCTTGCTCTTTGACCCCACCCTTGCAGATACAGAGGGTTCCTGGGACTAGCAGGGGACTTCTTGCCCTGCAGACCTTTGTGAGGGACACCGGGTGAGAAGACAGGATTGGGGATCTGGTGGCCCCAAGCAGGGTGGTCCATATTCAAATCCCACCATGTCCTAGAACAGCAGCCAGGGTTTCTGGGGCTTCAACCTGAGGAAAGGTCCTGTGGTCTGACCTGGTATCTCTATGACAGGGCTCTTTGAGATGGCCTGGGAATAAAGTGCTAATGCCCCCCATCCAGAGTTGACACTGAGAGGCAAGGGATGTACCCTTTATCAGCCCACAGTGGCTTCCTCTGCCTCCTCACCTATTCCTAGGTCACCAGGAATATTTCCCCCACTGGCCACTGGCAGACAGAGATCCACTTGACACAGAGACTAAACACATACTTCCCTGCCCACTTATCTTCCCATTCATGGGGCAGCCCTACTTCTGTAACAGGCCTAGCAGCTGGGGCCTCATCACACCTTTGCCACATAAGACCACATGAGAGAGCTCTGTAAGCTGTGAGGCTCCACAGGAAAGTGGCAGATTCAGGGGATGGTAGAGAACATGGGAGAGATGAGGTTCAGGCTGCACCTCCAATTAAGGTGAATACTAGTTTGGGGAGGACACCTGCCACTTGGCGCCTTCCTTGGTCCCACATGTGAGAAATCTGACAGTGCCAGCTGCCAAGCCAGGAATCACCCCCTCTGCCTTTGCCTGGCTCAGGGAGGGCCTACCCAGAGTCTGTGTCCAAGCACAGAATCCCAGCTCATTATTCCAGGCATGCTCAGAAATGAACTTCCCAGGCCCCAGCTCCATGCATCTAGCCACCAGCTCTACACTGCTCGGGGGATAATGTGGACCAGGCAGGGGGAAGAAGTGGTAGAAGGTTTATTAGGTCTGCCTTCCTCAGCCAGTGATCATTCTCCTTCGAGAACCCTCGGCACTGGCCTAGCCAGTTCAGTGGTTCCTTGCAGGCTGGGGGCTCAAGGGAGGGATGTGTGTGTGCTGCAGTGGTACCTGAGGAGTGTCAGGGAGATGTCAGTAAGGGAGGGATTAGCTCAGGGCCCAGCATCTTTGGGACCGTGTCAGGGCCAGGGACAGGGGTGAAGGGGTAATGGGTTTATAGGGGATGAAGGGAGGCTTTGAAGGGGCTTGATTCTCTAGAAAAGAAATGTTCATGGGACAAGTAGAGAATTCCAAGGGATACTGGGTCCTCAGCCTAGTTCCCAGTCAGACTATTTGCCTATCATGGAGTCTAAGGAGAGTCCCACTGGCCTGAGCCTGTCTTCCACACCTCAGGAAGCCAAAACCCAGCTTAATCACAGAACCAAAAACCTAGGGACTCAGGAAGTCTCCACAGCTAGCTTGCTCCCCATGGTCCAGCTCCTAAGTGTCAGACACAATGCTGCAGGGACCAGATGAGAAAGCTGTATTATGCCACTAAGTTGTGGAGACTTGGGAGATCAGCAGTCCAGGATCCCTTCTCAGATCCAGTCTGGGAGATAATGCTTAGGTATGTTCAACAAGTGTGGAAGTTGAGGCCGGAGAGAGGACTTGCTTAAGGAGACAGAACTGATTCAGCCCTAGCACCTCCACCCACAGAGCATCCAGGATATGCCCTCAGCCATAATCCAAGATGAGTCTTGAGCTTTGGACTGACTTGGGTTTGAATCTCAGGAGCTACTCCCTATCTATGGGACCCAGAAGGACTTCCTTAACCTCTCTGAGGCTCACTTTGTTCATCAAGCACATAATAAGGGTGATAAGGCCTGAGGGAAGTGTGAAGATTGTACACCAGGGCCAACTTCTAAGCAACTTTGCACCTAGTATCTTATTTAGGACTTACAGTAACCTCAAGGGGTCGGTATTTTCCCTAAGTCTCTTTAACAGGTGCGAAGCCTGAGCCCAGGGTCACTGCCGAAAAGCAGAGGTGCTCTTGGGAGGGGAGGAGGCTCTGGGCCACCCACCTGGGCCCAGACACCTTTGTCGCCAGGCTCAACTCTCTGGGGAGAGGCCGAGCAGGCTGGTGGGGACTCTCAGGAGCCTGGCCTGGCCCCGGCAAGAGGCGGGGCGTTCGGGGACCTCTACTAGGTGGCCCTCTGCTGGCGGACGGACGCGTGCAGGGAATGTGGGTTCCAGCAGCTGCACCGCTGAAACCTGCTGCGGAGGGGACTGACGTCACGGTTGTCCCCAGGGGTCCCGGGAAGCCCTTCTGCGGAAGACACCAGCCCCATGCAAGAGCTATAGCGTCCTCAGAGGCGCTGCAGGGGCGTCTCGAAAGTTGGACAGAGTTTGACCTCTTCTGCAACCTGTCCCGCAGCCCCGCCCTCGCTCAGCAGCACAGTCCGGGAACCACTCTTGCCAGCACCCCCCTGCCAACCCCGCACACTAACCCCACCCCACTACAGTCCGGCAGCGGGACCCAGAAGCCCCCCTCCCCCAGCCCCGACTGTATGACCTCCCTCCGAGGTCCAGCCCCAGCCACTCACGGGCTCGAACCCACCCCCCCAGCCCACTTTGGCTCTCCTCCCCGACCAGGTGTTGCTGACTGTCCCTGAAAGCCTGCTCCAGGTCCCTTTGCCTTTGCCTCAGTTCCCTTTAGCACCCCTTGCTCTGCCTGCCCCCACCGTCCATGTGGCTTACTGCCTGTCCTGGCCGTCCCCGCTGCTCTCAGCTCTGAACCCTCAGCTGCCACCAATCTCTCCGGACCCCCAAACCGCTGGTATAGGCTCCCAAAAGCCACCTTCTTGACACACAGCTCCCTCCGGAGACCTGTTGGGCAGAGCCACGTGCCCAGACGGAGTGCTGGGACCAGGGTGTCACGACCGCCTGCTGAGTGTGTGGCCTCGGGGTGCCTGTTGTCCCGGGAAGCCTGAGACCCTCCTTGCCAGGTGTGCTGCAGTACTCTGAGCAGCGTCGTGGCCTTGCCCCCTATGCTGTCAGGGTGCCCACCCCGCTCACGCTGAGATGGCCTACCATAGTGAATGGTAGGGGCCTGGGACCTAGAGAGAAAAAATCAGACCTAAGGATGTCTGAGGGCTCAGCCAGCAAGACTCAGGGAGAAGGCCCTGGCCAGCTTGAAGTAGATGCTGAAGGGGCCAGAGCAGAGCTAGGAGAGAGACTTCTTTTTACTGGACCTTTCCCAGGCCCAATGGGGGAGTAACTCCCCTGAGAGAAACCACCATTCTCAACACTGGGACACACAGATGCACAGGATTCTAGGTCTGTTGGCCCAGCCATGGGTAGGGGAGGTTCTCCAACTTCAAAACCTGCTGAGGAGTCTGGTGACATCTGGAATTCCCATAGCTGAGCCCTCAAACAGCTCATTTCAGCATCTATAAAATGGGTCATCTCATCCAGAAAGCTGGCTGTTTGGAGAAATGTAAATAAACAGACAAAAAAAAAAAAACATCACAAATGTTAAAAGGAAAAGATCAGGGTGCTCTGAGAAGGAATAATAGGGTCTTTCTGAGTAGACATTTAAAATAAAACCTGAAGGTAAATGTGAGTTGTCTAGGCAAAGATTGTTGGGAGCCCATTCCACACAGGGAAAGACACATACTAAGACCCTGAGGCTGAAAAGAGCTCAGCATTGCCAGGGCCCAAAATAGGTCACTGTGTTTGAAACAGGGTGAATGAGAGCCACAGAAGGAATCTGGATTTTATTGTAAGGGCATTATTATAAAACCTTTGGTGGGTTTTAAGTAGAGCAGTAAAATGATCAGATTTACATTATAAAAAAGATCCTACCTGGTACTTCATAGAAAACAGCTTTGTGGGAGGGAGGGCAGAAAAGTGGAAGTAGGAACAATTGGGAAGCTACTGCAAATAATTCAGGTGAGAGATAGGGGTGTCCAAGTCATGGACGGTGGAACGAATATAGATGGAAAGAAGTGGATAGATTCAAAATATGTTTTGGAGGCCATTGTTCCTGGCTGCTGAGAGTGGGATAGGATGGTCCCAAGAGTGATGCTCAGTTTACCATCTTGAGTGACTAGAGAGGAGCGTGTTCCAAGGAAGGAGTGATAATTAAGGAGCCAATAAGAGACAGCTTAAGCTGAGATGCCTGAGACACAGATAAGGTGTGAGCATATCATTGTCTCCTCAGACCCCAGGCCTTGTCTTAAGAAAAGGTAAGATCTGTATGCAAAATATTGATGAGAAAAATCAAAAGTTCTAAATAAATAGAGATATACCACGTTTATATATCGGAAGGCTCGATGTTAAGAGGTCACTTCTCACCAGATGAATCTACAGAATCAAAGAATTCTTAATCAAAATTTCAGCAAGCTTCTTTGTAGAAATTGACCAACAGATTATAAAACGTAAAGGGAAAAACAAAAGTACTTAGAAAACAGAAAATGATTTTGAAAAAGAACACAGTTGGAGAGCTCATATTATTGGATTTAAACTTATATAAACCTAAAGAATTCCAAGGGTTTGGAGAGCCATGAGCCAGAAAATATGGATGAAGACCCAATATATATAAGAAATATATTTCTTATATTATCAGTCACAATATTGCAGCCTGGATACAGCCAGATAAATTATTTTCAAGAACACTAGCAAAATAGTCATTTTAAAACAAAATAAAAATAACAAAAAGAAATAAGGTCTGAGGTGTAAAAAAGAATGGTGAGAAGAAAGAAGTAAGCATGTAGACAAATCAAAATAAATATTGAGTTTATAAAAGAATGAGAACAATGATTTTTGGGATTTAAAATATCAAGCTAGGGGTCCCAGTTCTGATTGAGATGAAGTAAATACACTATCTCTATTTCTTCCACTGATTACAATAATACTCTGGATAGAATACATATACTATTGGACTCTAAAAAGTAAATAATAGCAGACAGATTAGAGAGAGATGTCAAAACTCAAGGAAAAATATGGTAATGAGTTTACAGTTTTGTTTTGTTTTGTTTTATTATCCTCTTCTATTGTGATGATCTACTACTGAAAGGGTCACAAAGATGTAGTAATGGGTTAAGGTTAAGAGCCTACGTGCTAATCGCCATGTCTCGCTTCTGGACACCTGCTTGCTTGAAAAGTTATTGTTTGACTATTACCCCTGGGAACCTAACAGTTGCCCATGGGAACCTAACATTTTAACAGTATGCTTTCTGTTTCTGTACCCCCGCTTGCACAACCCACCTTTAGGTTGACAGGTAGAGAATAGAAGAAATATTAGACCTTTGTGATTTAGACAGAATGAAGAATGAGATTTGGGGCTTAAAAACCTTGTACCTTTATGTTTCGGGGCTGCTCCTTTGGAAGGACAGCCGCCGGCTAATAAACTGCCTCTAATATCAGAGCACTCAGGTTGAGTCTGGTTATTCCGGTCACAACACTCTCTCCCAGCTCAAACTCAGAGCATTCTGAATCCCAGAAGTGCATAGCAGGCATAGGAAGAAAAAGCCCCAAGAGAAACCTTCTTTATCAGAGGACTAGAACATAGAGCAGGGAGAAACTTTTTAATTCCACCCACTGCTGCCCTGAGGCAAGTCCCTGTCTCAAACATGCACTCTTGTCACAGAAGTGGCAACACAGCAGCAGCAGCAGCAGCAGCAGCAGCAGCAGCAGCAGCAGCAGACATGACCACAGTGACAGAGAAACTAGGAGAAAAAAAACTTCTCCCTGACCCTTAAGGTAGAAAAAAAGATGGGGGAATCCCCTTGCTTTTTTTTTTTTTTTCCTTTTCCTCCCACCACTTTCCCCCAAGAGGCAGATGCAGTCACAAGAAGTGTATAAGAAAACTAAGACCTTGGCTTTCTATCTTTAAGAGGAGGAAGCTTGAGAAACAGATTTCATAAACTACATGTGAAGTCCCAAGCCTACCTCCAAGATACACATCCATGAAACTGATCCATAAAAACATACCAAAAGCTTTTAGAATTAAAATGTGATATAATTCTCCACCCAGTATCACACTCAGGAGCAGAGAACAGTGGGGTAGAGGAAAGGAAGGGGGTAGGATGCATACACAGCACAGATCCAAACATCACAGCCAAATATTTTATTAAAATAACATTGGAACCACAGTCCCCAGAGGGCATGTTGGAACTTGTAGTCTGAACTTACCTCAATTGTCTACCAAAACAGAATAATCAGCATTCTCTAGAGGATTTTAACAGGATCCAGCATCTCACAGAATAAATTTAAAGTATCCTGGACATAATCCAGAATTACTTGACATACAAAGAAACAAGTAAATCTCAACAACCTCCATGTGAAAGATGCTAACCTCAAAATGATACAAATGTTAGAATTATAAAAGACTTTAACACAGCTATTAGCACCATGCTCCATGAAATAAAAGTGAACAATGTTGAAATGACTGGGAAGACATATTCTTAGCAGAAAATAGAAGCCATAAAAAAAGCCAAATGGAAATGTTAAAATTGACAAATATAACTTAAACAAAAAGTTAAGTGGAAGAGTTCAATAACAGAATGAACATGAAAGAGAAAGAACAAATAAATTTAACCTGAACAGCCAGGAAAAATAAGCTTTTAAAAAATGAGCAGAGCCTTAGTGAGCCGTGAGAAAATTTGAAAAGGTCTAACATATGTGTCATTGGAGTTCTGAAAGACGAGATAGAGTTTGAAAAAAAAATAAATATTTGAACCAACAATGGCTGAAAACCTTTCAAATACAGTAGAGATAGACTTATTGTTGTGGCGCGATCAGTTCTAAGACCCACAGAACCAATTAAGATGAATTATGAGCCTTTATTAGCTGGCCAGCAACTGACTCTCTACCACGCAGAGTTAGAGGAAATCAGCCCCCAGGGTTTTAGAGTGAGGCAGTTATAAAGCCTAGAACAAGTAAGCAGATTACAGAAGCAGAAGTTGGCCATTAGCACAAAACATCACCTAGTACCACACCCTGGTTTAATAAGTAAGTGGATTACAGAAGCAGACACCCTTCACACTTATTTAACCCCATGAAAGAAAAAGTCTAAGAAAACCATGTACAGATACATAAAGGAAAACTAAAGATGAAGAAATGAATCTTGAAAGCATCCAGAGAATAACAAAGCATTACATGCAAGGGAACGATAATCTGGGTTTTTCATCAGAAACTGTGGAGGTGAGAAAATAGAACTACATTTTTCAAGTGCTGAAAGAAAAGAATTGTTAACCCAGAAATCTATGTCCAGTGAAAACATCTTTCGGTAATAAAAGTAAAATGAGGATATTCTCAAATGTTCCTTGCAGTGTCCTTATCCTGTATTAATATGTGTGCAATGCTAGCCTCATAAAATGAGTTTGGAAGTGTTCTCTCTTCAATTTTTGGTAAAGTTTGCGAAAGATTGGCATTAATCCTTATTTAAATGTTTGGCAGTATTCTCAATGAAACCATCTTGTCCTAGGGGAATGAATGTCTTTGTTAGGAGATTTGTGACTACTGTTTCAATCTCCTTAATCTTTATGTAGAAGTAAAAACTTTTCAGTAAATCAGTCACAGAGAAGTGATATCTCCAGGTGCCAGCCCCCAGGAAAGCACTGACCACCACCAGGATGCAGATAAGGAAACTGCCTGCTAGGCCCTGTTTGATCTAAGAGTTCCCTGAGGACATTTACCTTTGTATAGGACATTTATCTTTGTGTATGATGTTTACAGTCAACATCTGCTTTCTATAATCTGCTGCTTCCTGTAATCTGCTTGCTTGCTTGTTCAGAAGACCACTAGGATATGGTCTTAAACTTTATAAACTGCCTCCTCTGGAAGCTCGGGGCTGATCTCCTCTAACCCTGTGTGGTAGAGAGTCATTCTCCGGCCAACTAATAAAGGCTCACAGGCTCACAATTCATCTTAATTGGCTCCGTGGGTCTTAGAATTGATTGCACCACAACAATTATTGTTCTGATCAAGTTTTCTATTTATGATTTGGCATTCGCAAAACTGATTAACTGTTTCTAGGAATTTGGGTTTTTTTGGATTTATAATTTGTTGATTTATAATTTTTTATAATGATCTCTTATTATTTTTTGTATTTCTGTGGTTGTAGTTTGTCTTCTTTCATTTTTAATTTTTTGTACTTTTATTTAAAAAATAATTTTCCAGTTTTATAATTGACACATAGCATTGCATAAGTTTAAAGGGTACTGCATAATGATTTGACTTACATATATCATATATATTATTACCACATAATAATTTTAGTTAATGCCATCATCTCAACTTTTTTGAACAAAAAAAAGGATATTCTCAAATGAAGGAAAACTAAATAAATTTATAGCCAGCCAGCACACCTGCTCTAATAGAAATGTTAAAGTTCTTCATAGGGTAGAGAATGAAACCAGGGGGAAGCTTGGAACTCCAGGAATGTAGGATGAACAATAGAAATGGTAATTATTCAGGTGAATATAAAAGATTGTTTTCTCCTCTTAAATTCTTTAAAATATACATGACTATTGAAAGCAAAAATTATAATATTAACTGGTGGAATTTTCCTTGATTGTAGATTTCATACATATGACAATTACAACATAAAAGGGAGAGAGGCTAGAGGGATCTATATGGTTGTAAGATTTCTTCATTTCACTTAAAGTGGTAAAATATTCTAAATGGACTGAAAAGTTAAGTATATACATTAAAATCCCTACAACAACCACTAAAAAACTATGCAATTCTTCTTTTCAATAAGTGACTTTGAAACAACTGGATATCTACATGTGAAAATAAAGGTTTTTGTTTGGAATGATGAAAAAGTTTGTAAGTAGATTGTGATGGTGGTTGTACAACATCGAAAGTATAAGTACCAACACTGAATTATACACTAAAAAAATAGTTAAAATGAAAATTTTTATATTATGTATATTTTATCACAAATTTTAAAAATTAATAATGTAATATACCAACAAACATTGAATTGTATACTTTAAATAGTGGCTGGTATAGCGTGTGAATTATATCCAATAAAGTTGTTTTTTTTTTAAACAGGACCAAAAATATCTTAACTCTATATTTAAAAAATGAAGAGACATACTCTTAACTCTTGAATCAAAAATAAATTAAAAGGTAAATAACAAACCATTTAGCAACAAGAAGGAAAACACATTGTACCAAAACAGTGGGACACAATGAAAGCTTTATGCAGGGAAAATGTCCTGCCTTAAAGGCAAATGTTATTAAAGAAGAAAGATGAAAAATGAAATAAATAAAGGTTGAAAAATAAAGTGTGAGAATTTAGCA
This sequence comes from Macroglossus sobrinus, assembly GCA_004027375.1. Lineage (NCBI taxonomy): Eukaryota > Metazoa > Chordata > Mammalia > Chiroptera > Pteropodidae > Macroglossus > Macroglossus sobrinus. Next base: position 151,814 of record PVKZ01003049.1, read on the forward strand.
GAGACTCATATGTCCCTCATAACCTAGATCCTTTTACTGCTAGACCTACAAAAATGTGAGCCTTGTATACGTGTTTTCATGTATTTTTAATCGTTAATTTTTAAAAGAGCATTCGAGAGCTGAAAAATGTTGAAAAATTGAAAAGGAGGTCTATTGAAACTCACAACACTATTTTAAGTTTAAATATTTACTTATACCCCAAACAGAATTTATTATAATTTTACTTTCTTGTCTTTAATGAAAGCAAACTCATCAATAATATTTTTTAAATCTACGGAGTTTTTTGGCATCCCCTTAAATGTTTAGTCTGAGGCAAGTGCCTCACTTGCCTCACCATGACCCTGGTCCCACATCTAAATATATTTCCTAGTGTCTAGTAGAGATAAGTGTGGGGTCAGACAACTGATTTCTGGCCAGTGCAGTGTGGGAGGAAGTGACATATATTATCTCCAGAGAAAACGATGTAACCCTTCTCGTGCAGTCCTCCCCGCTCTCTGTGTCCCTATTTGCCAGATAGATGGAGAGGACCCTAAGGAACCAGAGGAGGTGAAGCTTCAAGAGAGAAAGAGCCTGGGTCGCTGAATCATCTATTGGAAGAGAGATGTCTAGGAAACCTTGGACCGGAATTACCACACTGGGATGTTATCTAATCCAGGACTGAACTTTCGCTGTTGTAAACCACAGGCTTTTGAGGTTGTTTCTTACAGCAGCAGTAGGATTTACTTTATCCCATGTACCTCAGGTCCAAGAGTGAAAAAATATAAGATACATACAACATGTTCTGTTGACTACAAACCTTTTTACTTCCTGTCTAATTCCAGCAGGATTTTCTGCAATGAATAGAACAAAGGGCCTCTGAGCACATCTCCCTTTGTATCTACCACACTTTTGCTAAGAGTGAATTTACACTCCATGTGCTTTTGTCCAGTCAGGAAGCATACTGGGTCTCGGCTAGAAACAGATGGCTCTCCCAGACAAAGGCAACTGGGAGACAGCTTAAGAAAGCGGGTACTAACCCGGGTAAAGCCCAAGATGGCCAGGTCTACCTAATACCCATGTGTGGCCAGCACAGCTGGTTTCTGTCATCTCCTTGAAGGCCATGTCTGGCCCTTACTCTGTGCTAGTGCACTTTGCTGTTGTAGGGGAGAGCCTAGAACAATGGCAGGGAGTCTTGCTGGGGGCCCAGGCAGGCAGCTAGATTTGCAGAAGCTTCTCTCTGGATGTTTCTGGATTGTTAACGTGAGACTCACTTTCCTGCCCCCCAAATGGTTGATTGCTGAAACTATAAAAAGGCTATATTCTGGGTGTATGATTATGTCAGGATCCTGAGGAATTTTTAAAAGCACTTCAAAGAATCAATCAAGGGCCTCAGATGGCTTTGAGGCTGGAAGGGGAAAGAATTGCAGTGTTATATCTGAAAGAAGAAAATGGTTGGAATTCAGATGTTCCCTGAGGACCTGCCCAACTTTAACAAACGCATCAGCTATTTCTACAAACACTTTAACAGATGTGGAAAGTGATGGTAGAATAGAAAGCGAAGGACTGTGGAAAAGACACATCCATCACCTAGGAGAAGGGAGTAGTTACCAGAATCCAGAGAGAGAGAAAAGGAGGGGGAGAGGACAGTGCAGAAAGGGCTGCTTGACAGGATCTGGGACCAGCATCAATCCTGGAGTCAGGCAAAGGGAATCCTACCCTGACTCCAGGTTCTAGAAAGTCTGGAACATGAACACACAGGTGAATTTATAAAACACACATGAACATCTGGGTCACTTGGAATCCAGCACCCAGTGCTGGCCCAGAGCAACTTGTAACCTGTAAAGAGGAATCTCATGACTATGCTCCTCTGGCCCCAGAGAAGTACTTCTCCCCACATCCTGCCCCATGTCCTGACACAAGGGGACTGGACTCAAATGCCGTAAGGGTCTGGGGGATGTGTCCCTGTTGACACAAAAGACTTTACATGGGACTGTGTGAAGGAAGTAACAGAAAAGACAAATTAACTTGTTAAATCTTTCACTCAGTCAACTGGAATGTAATACAATTTTGCAAAACAAATACTTGTCTCTTGTGTCAAACATCACTTTTTCTTCTCTTTGTGTTCCAGTTCATGGCTCCAGAGATATTCACAAATTAGCATGCTCTACATAAAAGTTTCACAGGGTACTGCAGGACTTGAAACAATTGTTGCATATCTACTATATATATGCATATGTGTATATGTATTATATATATGTATATAATATATATAGGTTTGACATATTATACATGAAGCAAGCTACAGTGTTGCTTTAAAAAGTGGTTAAAATTATAGTCTAAGTGATAAAAATTTAGATCATGAAATTAAAACATTTTGTAATATTTTCTGCAATAATAACATTATGTGATCACATATCAGATGTTATCTGAAATACTTAAATATGTTGTGTAAAATGTATGACATTCCCAAATCCAAGTAATGCTTCAAAAATTGTATTGACAATTCCAGTTGCTGACTTGACAGAAGTTTTTCTAAATGAAAATTAACAAAACAAAACTACCTCAGAACAATTCAGAAAAGGTTGTCTAATTTGGCATTACTGTCAATAGAAAACAAATTATATGAAAATAGTGGTTATAATATATTTAATGATTTTACTGAAAGGAGGTAAAAAATAAATTTTACAAAACAAACATGTAATAATTTAAGAATTCTATGTCTTTAAGAGTCCTGCAAATAACAGAACATCCAGGCTCGTGCAATAATAAATACAGGAGTCTTTGCATTGCTAACTTTCATTGGTATAAAAAAAAACACATATTTCCCAATGTTGTATTAAGAAAGTATACTCCTCAGGGCAGAGACAGAGTATCTCTTTATTAAAGCAGATATTAAACTTGATTGATAACTTAAATATTTTGATATAAAGTGTGTGGGCCTCAGGCTGTGCTCTTGCCAGGGTCCCATAACTGGTAAGGACAAACCCAGAACTACAAGGAAGGTGGCCAGCCTGAAGATAACCTGACCACAGCCCTGCAGGGCAGCATAGTCAGGGGGCCAGGAGACAACCCCAGAGTACCTCACTCACCTCTCTCCCTCTGATCAAGAGCGCACCACCGCTCCCATTGTCCGAGTACAAAAGGACCTCCGTCCATCATCCCTTGGGTAAGAGCAGGGAAGACAGGAGTGCAGGGTGTGGGTGGGGGGAAAGGAGGCATATCCAGCATGTCGAGGTTAGCAATGTCATCAGAGGCCCAAAGTAGGACGTGCCCTGTTTTGCTGCAGAAAGCAGAACTCTGTTAATGCCTCGGTGATTTGGGTATCTTCTCTGCCCTTAGAAATAAAGTTCACCAGTTTGCACTGAGTCATGGTTTTCTGCTTGTACCAAATAATTAATTGTCCACAGAGATCACAGTTTATTAAAGTCTTAGGACAGATTACGTATTGGGGACAAGGACTAAAGGTGTGTTGACTCCCAGTTTTCAGATCCCAGCCCTGGACTTCCAAGAAACCTTTCTCCTTTGGTCCCTTGTGTGAAGTAGTCACCTTTGTTCATTCACCTCAGCAGATACAAATTATCTCTCCCTTATTTCCTAGGTCACATTCACTATCACAAGCTTGTATTGCCGACAGTTCAGTGTTAACTATTTCCATCACAATTTCTTTCTATCCCTTAGTAAATGGCTCTAGAGCTACTGATCCACTTTTGTGAACTGGAAACACAGTGAAGCCCAATCATAACACAGTACACATGGGAGGTGGAGATAGGGTGATGCACCTACCAGCAAAGGAACAGGGATGTTGGGTCCACCAGAAGCTGGAAAAGGAAGGACCCTCCCCTACACCCTTCAGGGGAAGCACTGTTCAGCTGATACCTTGCTTTTGAACTTCTGGCATCCAGGACTGTGAAAGAATACATTTCTGTTGTTTTAAACCAAAAACAAATAAATACCTTGGGCTAGTGACATGCAATGACATGAAGTTCTGTGGGCCAAGATGAACTGTAACCTGTGTTCAGAACCTTGGTTGAGATATTTGTCAATTCGTGTACATGCTCAGCCTCTCAGAGTGAAAGTAATTAAAACATTTTTTTAAAAAAAGAAAGGATTTATGTGTCAATCATAATTCATCTTAAATTTGAATTCTGTGAAAAGCACATAAACAAAATCATTTCATGGCTTTTTCTTCTAAATTTTCCAAGCTATCTGAGGACCACTTGAGGAACCTCACAAACAGGGGTGTGCTGGAACTGATCATTAAATTTTGGGGAATGTCATGAAGACAGAATGAGCCTATTGTTAAACGTGGCTATTGTTAGGTCACCTGCAGACGCCATTAAGTCGCTAACAATGAGGTGGCTTAATACCTAAGATGGCCAACGGCTGATGCAATCAAGACCTCACATTGCACCAGGGACCTTCTGGGCATGGAAAGACTCAAACCGTGGGAACAGAACAATGGAACACCACGCTCAGAACACCCGGGACCAAAAGAGCCTTTAAAAACAACTCCCTCACCCCCTGCACGGGAGAATTCTCTGGCCCCTAACCCCAGGACCAGTGAACCTTGCCCGCAGACCCCCAATAAAGCCTGTCCAGTACTTCGCTTTGGTACTCTGTGCTTTTTATTCAATTCCAGACAATCGGCTATTATTAAAAATTCAATAATATGTACACAATAATATAAATGTACTTAATACCAGTGAACTGTATTCTTAAAAATAGTTAAAATGGTAAATTTTATGTTATGTATATTTTGCCACAATAAAAAATTATTAATCAAGAAAAATATCAAATAATATAAACTTACAAATAAATTACATAAAAAACGAAGGAAGCTATAGCCATGCCACCCTGAACATGTCTGATCTCATCTGATCTCGGAAGCTAAGCAGAGTCGGGCCTGGTTATTACTTGGATGGGAGACCACCTAGGAATAGCAGGAGCTATAGGCGTAAAAAAGAAAAAATAAGGAAGCTCATCACTTCCTACTTATTTTATGTGCTTGAGGTTATTTATGTTGTTATATCTGCATGGTGGGAATACTATATGACAACCACTGTGCATTTCTTTCCAATTCCACATTCAGTGAATTCACACTTGTAGTTGTACAAGTCAGCTCAAGCTGCAATAACAAAATACCACAGACTGGTTGGCTTAAATAACAGAAATTTATTTCTCATAATTCTGGAAGATGGACAGATCAAGATCAAGGTGTCAAAAGAGTATGTTCCATTCTGAGGCCTCTTCCCTTGGCTTGTAGGTGGCTACCATATTGCAGTGTGTTCACCAGACCTTTCCTTGCCTGGAGAGAGAATGATAGCAGCACTCTGCTGTTACTTCTTATGAGGACACTAATCTTATTGGTCAGTCTTCTCCCATGACTTCATTTAACCATAATTATCTCCATTTCTAAATAAACCACACTTTCAACATATGAATTTCCAGAGATTAGGACACGAACATTCAGTCTATACAGTAGTTAAATCAATATTGTGGGAGTTTTTACACCATGGAAATTGGCAAGTACTACAAATCAAGCTTTTTTTCTAGAGAGCTGTTTGTTGAATGTCTACCAGTACAGCACTGCTCCTATTCTAGTCTCTGTGAGTATCTTTTCCTCCCAGCCCAGGAGGTCAGCAAGGTCAACCTTTGCTTCCTGGTTCTCAGCCTTCTGCTCTCATCTCCCAGAAGCTCAATCAGCATATGTCAGATTGATCAGGAGCTGAAATGCACTCTCATGGCATGAGAAGGAGGCTGACATGTGAGGAGGTTTCAGTCACACAACAAATGAAACTTGTGAATATGACAGAGGCAGAAATTATAGATGGCAGGCTCTGGAATAAGACTGCTGAGGCAAATAATTTCCCTTCTCTGAGCCTCAGCTTTCTCATTTGTCAAGTGGGAATAATCACAATATCTCCCTTAGAGGGTCTGAGTGAAGACAGAATGAGGTAAACAGAAAACACAGCTCACTTCCTAGAAAGCTGTATGGATCATCGCCGGATACCCACCCTTTAAAGACCTCTCCATTCTTTTCATGTACTTTGGTCAGCACCGACTGCCCCGCACACTGTGCCAGGTGACAGGACCCAAAGTTCCATGAGCCGGTGCCCCAGGCAGGCCTCAAGTATCTTCCTGTGTAACAGGAAGGCAAAAAAAAAAAAAGCGGGGGGACCCCTTATGTGTTAATCTGACCCAGATGACTGACTGTTGACTGTTGGAGAAGCATTCAGGAGCATGGGCTCTGCATCCTGACCTAACACCACAGCAGACATTTACTGGTAATGTGACCTCATTTGAGATTCATAATCTCACTTGGGACCTCAATTTCCTTTTGTGTAAAAGGAGAACAATAACAGACCCTGCCCACCTCCTGGGGTGGTTGGGGGACTTCAGTGCTATGTTGAAATATATCCTGGATTTGTTTTAATTAGGTAAGTTAGGACACACAGACAGAGAAATGACTGTCATGAAGGAAGAAGTTTATATTCACAGATCCTTAGAAAGAGAAGGCATAGCATGTCACACAGGGCCACATGGGGAGGCCCCAGGGTCAGTCAGAAAGAGAAGCCAGGGGAAAATGTGGGTAGCAGTCTTCGTTGTAGTTTTCTGTGAGAAAGGCAAAGCAAGGCAGGATGAGCAAGTTTAGGATTAGCTAGTTTAAATAATTTCTGTGGTCTCTGGGGATTAGGGGCTGTCCCTAGCTGTCTGGTACCTGGCCCTGGGTGATAGGGCAAAGGAATACTATCTCCTGGAGCACAAAAGCCAGATAGAGGAGGTGGTTCTGAGTGTGGGCGCTGGACTAGTTGGTTTACATATATAAAGGTGTGTGCTCCCGGGCAAACTGATTGTGATCTCTAAGAACTGGGTAGCCCTGGGAGAGGTCTCTCTCTGGTCAGTGAGGCCTCAGATGTCAGAGCATCAAGAATACAGCAAATAAAAAATCATCCTTAATGCAATGGTAAAGCACCCAGCAAGTGGGAGATGTCATTCCTGCTGTTTCAGCACTAACTTTCTGGGGCCTGGGCCTTCTTCTTCTTGTTTCACAGGGTGAGCCTTCTCTTCCCCTCTGAATTCTAATTCCTGAATTCTAATTCACTGCAGAACAACCCTCTTTGGGCCCCCTCCCTCAGATAGAAAACAGGAGGAAGTTAAGAGAGTGCTGATATCAGTGGAGAAACAACAAATAGTTTATGAGGAAGAGCAGGAACTAAGACCTTGCCCCTGCCTCTCTTCCTTCCTGGTTCTTCAGAGATTTGTCAACTTCCTCGGCTCAAGAGGCCTGCCTTGCCTCAGGGCTCATCTCACATCCCTCCTGCCTTTGTTTCCCCAGATCTTGATGAGTGGCAGCTGAAGAAAGCAGCGATGAACAACTCTCTCTGTAGGAAGGGCTGTGGGAGGAGAGGGGAAAGGAGGGAGGTTAAATTATGGGTGGTTGGAGAGCTATCATTTGGGTAAGCAACAGCTCACAAGGCAGACAGACCTGAATGTGATCCAAACTTTAGACCTGGCCAGAGGAAGAAACTGGAGTAAGTGAAGTGACCTCTCTGAGCTTCTCTTTCTCTCTCTAACAGAAGGGAATCAAATTCCTTTGTTTCCCAGGTTGCTATGAAAAGTAAAATAAAGGACCCATAAGGCAGACCCTCAATCAAAGTCAGTCTCCTTGCCCAAGAGCAGTAGTTCTTGAACTTACTTCAGTAGACCAAACAGGGCCTGAGAATTAGCATTTCTCACAAGTTCCCAGGTTACTACAGTGCTGCTGGTCAACACTCTAAGTAGTGTGACTAGGTCATACAGTAGGTGTATTTTTAACTAATTAAGAAATGGCCAAAGTAGTTGTACTGTTTCACATACCCATCGGTGGTATATGAGAGTTCCAAGGATGCTCCACATCCTTGCCAACAAGTGATGTGGTTGGTCTTTTAACTTTATCTATTTAATAGATGTATAATGATATATCATTGTGGTTGTTATTTGCATTTCCCTAATGACTAATGACATTACACATCGTCTCATGTGCTTATCAGTTACCTATACATTCCCTTTGACAAAGTATCTATTCAAATCTTTTTCATATTTGTTTTTTTTAATTATTATGGTGACATTTATTAACAAATCCAGTAAGTTTCAAGTTTACAATTCAATGGTAAGTCATATATATTGCATTGTATATTCACCACCCATAGTTAGATTTCTTTCTGTCACCACATTTTTTACCCTTTTTACCCCATCTACTTTCCTCCTCCTCTACTACCCTCTGGTAAGCACTAGTCTACTGTCCATGTCCATAAGTCTCTGTTTGTCCTGTTTGTTTGTGCTTTTAGATTTATATCCCATATATAAGTGATGTCATGTGGTTTTCAACTTTTTATGTCTGGCTTATTTCGCTTAGCATTATTATCTCAAGATTCACCTGTGTTGTTGCAAATGGCAGTATTTCATCTCTTCTTATAGCTGAGTAATATTCTATTGCATATATGTACCACATCTTCTTTATTCAATCATCTATTGTAGGACACTTTGGTTCTTCCATGTCCTGGCTATCATGTCTATTCAAATCTTTAGCTCATTTTTTAAATTGAGATTTTGCTTTATCACATTTTGAGAGTTCTTTGTATATCCTGGATATAAGTCCTTTGTCAGTTATGTGATTTACAAATATTGTCTCCCAGTCTGTAGCTTGTTTTTTTCATTTCCTTGATAGTATCTTTTGAGGAACAGAACGTGTTAGTTTTGATGAACTATTTATCAATATTTTCTCTTATAGATCATGCTTTTGGTGTTAAATCAAAAAAAACTTTGTTTAACCCAAGGTTACAAAGATTTCTCTTGAGTTCTTTTATGGAGTTATAAAATTTTAAGACTTACATTTAGACCAATGATGGGTTTTGAGTTTATTTTTTTATGTAGTGAAAAGTGTTGACTGAATTTTATTTTTTAAACATATAAATGTTCAATTGTCCCAGTCCCATTTGTTTAAAAGACTGAATTGCCTTTGCATCTCTGGTGGAAACTAATTGACCATATAAGTGTGGGTTTGTTTTTGTACTCTGTTCTGTTCCATTGACCTGTTTGTCTATCTTGATACCAATATGTCTTCATCACAGTAACTTTACAATAAGTCTTGATGTTGGGTAGTGTAAATCACCAACTTTGTTCTTTAAAGTTTTGTTCTACTTTAAAGTTTTGTTGTACTTTGAATTTCTATCAAAATTTTAGAATTGGCTTGTCAATTTCTACCAAAAAAATCTCCTGAGATTTTGATTGAAATTATGTTAAACCTACGTATTAATTTAAGAAGAATTGACACCTTAATAGTATTGAGTCCTCTCATGTATAAAATTTTCATTTATTAGTCTTCTTTAATTTCTCAGTATTGTTTTCAGTGTTCGGATATTGCACATCTTCTGCCATATTTATTCTTAAGTATTTCATATTTTTGATGCTGTTTCAAATTCTTTGTTGTTAGTACTTAGAAATACAATTAATTTTTGTATATTAATATTTATCCTGCAACCTGCTTTACTCACTTATAGTTCTAGTGGTTTTTGGAGATTCCATTAGATCTTCTAAATAAACAATCAAGTCATCACTGAATAAAAACAGTTTTAACTTCTTCCTTTCTAATCTGCATGACTTTTGTCTCAATTGTTGTACTCACAGGATTTTAATTTATAGAGGTGACTAAATGATGACTCAGAAAGGCTAATGCCATTGAAAGGTTTTCATTACTTACATTTTTGAGAAGAGGGGTCAAGCCACATCATCCATGACCACCAGGAGAAGCACAAGTGTCAGTCAGGAGACAGAAGCAAAAACAAGGGGAAAGCATAGGCCACAGCCTTTGTTTTGTTTTCTGCAGAAAAAGCAAGACAGGATAAGGGAAACAGTTTAGAATTGGCTAGTTTGACTAATTCCAGTGGGCTTTGGGCTATTGGTGTTATTTCTAGTTGTCCAGTACCTGGCCCGGGGTTGATTTCAGGCAGAGGTAATACGCTTGTTATGTAAGAGTTAGATAAAGAAGGTGGTTTAGCATATGGGCTCAGGATTGGTTAGTTTGTATATGAGAAGCATGCTTACAGGAGGACCCTTAGCTATCTCTAAGAACTGGCTAGCCTTGGGAGAGGCAGTCTCTCCCTAGTCAAGGAGGCCACAAATGCCAGAACATACAGAAAATAAGAAAATATAGTTAGTACAATTGACCCTGTGATAAATGGATGCCCAAGAGATAAGTGCAGAATGTAAGAAAATACAATTAGAACAGTTTCATTTCTTTTTCTTACCTATTACATGACCTAGCACCTCCAGCACAATGAATGGAGGTAGTGAGAGCAGATGTCTTTGCCTTATTCCTGATCCTGGAGGGGAGTGGGCAGGGGAGCAAGAGGAGGGTGAGGTACCACAAAAGGGCAAGGGGATGAAACAGTGATGAGATGGCCAATGAGGAAGAGAGAATGGAAACTTGGGAGAATTTGGGAAAGATCTAAAACAGTGTCTCTTAAAATGTGGTCCACAGCTTATACTCCTCACTTTGTCTTGCTACTGATAACACTGCTTCTAACATCTGCCCCATGGCCACCTGCTGGGCTAAAGGGCTGAATTCAGGCTTTGCCCATCTTTGCATGACAGACACCAGGCCCTCCTCCTCCCAGAAGATCCCTCTGTGAGTGGAGCCACAGTTTGAAGCTGATTCCCAGGCCCTCTCATTCGTGCTGAGGAAAGAAAGTATGAACAAACCAGGAGAGCACACAACATCTTTGTGTAGGAAGTACGCCTCACAATTCCTAGCCTCATGGGATCAAACTGGGTCAGAAGGTGACATAAAATGTGCTGCTTGCATCTAGGAAGATCATACATGGGAGCAGCAGGACCTGACATCTGGAAAGAAAATACTCTGCTAAAGTTACCCAGAACCAGTTTTGTAAAAGTTCTGTACTACCTAATAGAATGAGCAGAATTCCCACTGGTGGGATCCACACCTTCCTCTGGCAGTCCAGCAAAGAGGAGACTGTCCAGCCAGGTCCCATAGCTAGTGGGCAAGGCAGGAATGGAATCCAGGTGTCACACTGCAGATGGGTTAAACCACCCTCTGGAGGTCATGATGAGGATCCAAGTGGGTCCCTTGTCCTCTTTTCTGCCCATCCGTCCAGCTGTCGACAGTTCTCCCAAGCATCTTTCACAGCCCAGAAGACTCCATTACATAGTCTCTGTGCCTCAGTTTTCCCATGAGTAAAATAAAGATAAGAGGTTTCTGCGAAAATTTGGAACCTCTCTTCTAGGACCCAAAAGAAAGGGTAAGAAAAGCAGACACAGAGTGAGGGTGGCAGCCGCCAGGCTGGCCATGGGAAAAATGTGGAAGAAAACTATTAGGATTGGAGAAGGAACTGAGAGGAAGGAAAAAGGAAGTCAGTCATTTTGCTTCCACCTCCAGAAGACCTAGGCCACTTCCTCTGATGAAATCATGTCCGTCCAACCCCCAGTCTACTAAGTAAGCTGATACCAACCTCATCCTGAGAAGGATATGGGCAAAGCCTCCTATGGAGCCAAGCCTGTGAGTTACCAAAGGTCCCAGCTACCGATCTCTCAGCCCCATTCACCACCAGTCACAGGCTGGCAGTGCCCTCCATTTTAGACAGTCCCAGGGACTGTCAGTGGGTGATTCATTCCTGCTGAGTCTTCACCCGCTTTGTCTCAGGAAGGCTCTAAATTAGCCAGAAATCTCACAGCTGTGGATGGAATCAGCTAGGAAGCATTAAAGAAATACAGCCTCCTGGGGCTCACCCCTAGAGCTCTGCACTTGGAAGCTGAGGCTTCCAGAGAGATTCCATGGTGCAACCAGGCAGAAGCATCCAGAAGCAGCAGAAGGCTCTGTGGACTCAACAAGACTAGAGTTTGTGTCCTAAACTTGCCACTCAAGAGTCATGAACTTGGAGCATGGCCTTTCTGAGCCTTGGTCTCCTTATGTGTAGAGTGGAGAGGACAGAAGACCCATGGGTCCAGTCTTGCATCCTGTGGGTTGAGGTGTGGCCTCCAGGAGGCCCATTCCCTAGGGAGGTGGAAGTGTGAGCCCACCCCCACCTTTTAACCTCAGGGAGGGGAGGGAATTAGACTGCACGAGAGAATAGAACAGGCCTGGTGGGCCTTGGTTCTGCCTGGGGACTGTAGGGGATGGAGCAAACTGGATGCCCCT